>AWOL01S0002706.1:4049-30528 GCA_000715115.1 Nicotiana otophora | reverse complement strand
TGTACAAGTGATACACAATCCATAGGAAAATATTTCATAGAAACGATTACATAGTTATTCTAACAAATGAGGGTACTTCTTCTTCATCTCTTCCTCAGTCTCCCAAGTAGCCTCTTCAACCTATTGGTTTCGCCATAACACTTTCACGAAGGTAGTTTCTTTATTTCTTAGCTTCCGGATTTGCCTATCAAGAATGGAAACTGGAATTTCTTCATAATTAGTTCTTCATTAACCTCAATAGTCTCAAACGGAACAATGAGTGTTGGGTCTCCAACTACTTTCTTCAACATAGACACATTAAATACCGGGCGCACTAATAACATCTCATGTGGTAGCTCAAGTTTGTACGCCACTTGACCAATCCTCTGAATGATTCTTCACAGTCCGATATACCTCGGACTCAATTTCCCTTTCCTACCAAACCGCATTATACCCTTTAGGGGGAAACGTTCAAGAATACCCAATTAACTTTTTTGAAATCCAAATCCCTACTACGAACATCCGAATAGGACTTCTGACGACACTGAGCAGTTTTCAATATCTCCTTAATGATCTTAACCTTTGCTATAGCCTGATGCACGAGGTTTAGTAACATCAACATATAAGTCTACGTTAGCACCACGAAATCCCGAGTTTTAGGTAAAAACATTTACGGGGCCTTACATTGCCTAGCTTCACATGTCCAAAATTGAGAGAAAACTCGAAGCCCTCGTTTAAATCCTTCTATCATGGCATCTCACATCTGCAGGCTCATAATCTGCACTTATAGTTCTACTTTTGTATAAAATCCTTTGCTTCTACAAAGTCCACTAGAAACCCGACCTGCCACTTCTACGGCCCAATACTATTTTTACAGTCCATCTTGCTCTTCTGCGCGTCCTCACCTGTGAAATACATAAGCATCTGAGGTCCCCAGTCCTTGCACTCCAAATCTGTTTCTGTGGAAACTCTTACGCACATGCGGTCCCGCAGATGCACCTTGCACCTGCGGCCATTGCCCAACCTAGCCAGCCTCCGCACCTGCGGCCTCCTGTCGCTTCTACGACTTCGCACCTGCGGCCCCATTCTCGCAGGTGTGATCACACCAGACATCAAAAATATTCAGCCAAGTTCCAAGTCCAAAACCAATCCAAAATCAATCTGAACCTCATCCGAGGCTTACGGGACCCCATCCTAATATACCAACACATCCTAAAACATGATACAAACTTAGTCAAAGCATCAAATCACATCAAGCAACATCAAAAATATGAATCGCTCCCCAATTCAAGTATAACAAAACTAATAGATTTCCAACGTCTAAAACCAATATCGAAACCTATCAAACCAACTCCTATTGATCTCAAATTATGCACACAAGCCGTAAATGACACAATGAACTTACTTCAACTTCTAAAACCAAAATTCGAACCCAGTATCGACAAAGTCAACTCTCGCTCAAACTTCTCAACATTCCAAACCTTCAACTTTTTCCAATTCAAGCCAAAATGACCTACGGACCTCCAAATCAATATCCAGACATACTTCTATGTCCAAAATCACCAAACAGAGCTATCAGAACCATACAAACTCAATTTCGGAGTAGTTTACACATTAGTCAACATCCAGCAAACTCTTTCGACTTAAGCTTCCAACCTTGGGACTAAATATCCCAATTCATTCCGAAATAGCCCCGGAATAAACCAACCACCTCGGCATGTTACATAATCACAAATGAATATAGAATAAGCAATAAATGAGGGAGCATCACTACAATACTCAAAACGACTGGCCAGGTCGTTACATGGGGCTGGGGCATATGAGAGAGTACAAAGTAAAAGGGGAAAGAGGCCTGCTGGTCAATGAGGGAAATGAATTAGGGTTTGGGTAATTAAGGGTTGATCTCTAGGGTTAATGGTGGGGGATGAAATCCGGGCCGTTAGATCATTAGATCAGTGACCCCGATAAATTGGGGATTTAAATATTTTAAGAATATGTTTATGGAAAATTCAGGAACCGTTTGATAGGTGTGATCCAACGGCGATGATAAAATCTGACGAGAAGTTTAAATAAAAAAACCTGGGGATAAAATGTGAACCATCGATGGCTTAAATCGACGGCCGAAACCATTTTGTTCTTGTTTTTGTGAGTGTGGGAGATGATCTATGTGGCACGATTTGATTGGGTTAGGGAGCAATTCATGGATTGACAACATGGGTTGGATCAAGTCGTTTGGACTGGGTTAGGTGGGGGGAATTGGGCAAAATCTTGGACTGGTTTTAGTTTTATAGATAGCAATTTGTATTTAATTGTGTAATTACAGTTATAGCCATTTAGTCTTTAATGCTTTAAAATTAATCAATTCTAATAAAATGTGATAGAAAATATACTCATCAAATACACCACTAATTACTGTAATTAACTAATTACTTATTAAAAACATTATTTTCTAAATTGGAAAACTATTTTTGGATTAATTCTTATAATAAACAAGTTAATTAAGAACCAAAGGTAAATTTGTTAAAATAATTGTAAAACTCATGTATCAAAATATAGAGGTTATTTTAATTATTCGTTTTGCAAATTATACTACTAGACAAGCTGCCTAGTAGCTATATGTTTAATAATAAAAAGAAAAACCACGAAGTAAGAGTACAAGTAAGAGAGCCAAAAGCTACAGTAGTGTTGCCTATATGCCTTGGCTATATAATAATCCCTGTGTGCCTCCATTTCCGTATGATGGCAACCTCATGATGAGGCGCATGTTGTGGCTATAGGCAAAGTCTCACTAGGGCGAATGATCTCATGGCCGTTTGGATATTTCCCAAAGGCATATGGCATATAGCAAACACTTACTGAGCTAGATATTGGTGCAGATCTTATCTCTCCAATCTCATTCTCTAGTTTCGGGTATTATCTGTTTTTTATCTTACAGCTGCAATGATATTGGTGCAGTTTCCTATAAATTTAAATAGGCATTAGATTCACTGAATAAACAGCCTCATCTACTAGCAAGCATATAAAAAATAAGAACTAGAACGAACTAAGTACTCTATGACCATCATAGAGTTTATAGCATGCTCTTTCATAATATTACATATGGTAATGCTAATAAAATGGAAAACTATAATGATGTAGAAATTAGAGTGTTGCCTTTTCTTCTCTAATCTTGTGAACTCTTCAGCTTGTAGAACATTGTCTTCTTCATCAACCCTTTTCAAAATGTCTTCAAACTTTATCATTTCTTCTTGGATCGATTGGACTTATTGGACCTTGTGGAGGTAGTAGGGGCAGCCACCTTTTGCTTTGCAACCCTCATCGGAAGTTTCCTAATGGAAGCCCCCTATGTCACCTTACCATTCGAACTATGTTGCCTCTCATGTGTCTTCTTCTTACTTTTGTTGGAACTACTTCTCAAGTGTCTAGGAAAATGATCTCCTTCCCTAGCTAGATTGGGAAACGATGCATCTAGAAGTTCTTCCTCTTCCCCTTCTTCATAGAAACCTTAGCTCATATCCGCACCAGATGCTTTAATAGGATTGTATCCGGGCACTAGTGCTCCTTGCTTGTTCCGCAGATTGTCAAGAGATCTCAAGGTGTCCATATCATGAGAAACTATAGCATGGGGGATATTTGTAGCTGTCAAAATTGTATTTTGCAGCCATTGGATTGGTACTTCCGGTAGCTATTGCCTTGTGCATCGGCAAAATTTTGATCTCCTTCGAAGCTGCTGCATTATTGAGTTTTTGTTGCTGCCCGGAAGGTACAAAAACAACAACATTTGGACTCAAACCTCTCTTCTTTGGCACACTATCTGTAGAATTAGAAACCTGCTCGCTTTGCACCTTTGATGCCTCGTCCTGTGATGGAGAAGTTGCTAAAAATTGAGCTGCCTCATCGTCACTCTCATCTTGGATGCTATCTGCATAATCTTCTTCCTCCTCTTCAACTTTCTCAGCCCAAGTATTGCAATTAACAATAATTGCACTTGTCGCACCTTCTAGATCCTTAGAGCTAGTCATCTCATTTGTAGAATTTGATTGTGGAAGTGATGCCATACCTTTCTCCACATGTTGTGTTTTTCCTGTAAATATCAATTGCTGCCCCAAACCACTTCCTTGCCGATGAAACGACTCCATAGATTATGAAGGAACCTCATGAACCGACGTATTCATTGTAACCAATGGAGCCTTAATCATTGGAGTTGTATTCATCAACATAGATGACTAGGCATCCTTCACCATTTTAGATAAATCTGGATTGGAGATATGGAGAGTTAGTGTAGCCGCAGTAGGTACTTCACTTGCCTCACCAGTGTGATCATCAACAGTTACGATCTGAAGTCGAGCACCTACGCCATTTGAATTTTTCTACTACTTTTGGTATACTGTAGAGCTGGTTTTTCTAGCTACTGATCTTGCCTCATCATCCACATGTTGCAAATCCTTCCAATTTTCTTTTCTGCACTATCATACTCATTAACCAATGCATCAAAAGAGTTTGAGACCACAATATTCTTAGTTGCTAAAATCTGATTTTTGTAGAATTAATTTTGCTTGGTGATCGATTGACCACTGCCCAAGATTGATCAGCTGCAATTTTGTTCGATTGCCCAACGTTTTTCAGTACCGCCCTAACACTTGAAGCATCTGCACTATCCAAGTCAGTTACACCTTCAAAACCACGCCCCTCATCATGTACAGCAGTAGCACCTGCTGGTTTGTCGCGACCAGCAGTAATTTGTTTTGTAGCTGTCATTTTACCAGATATTGTAGTCCAGCCTTCCTACATATTTTCCTACTTGTTATTGCCCAAATCATAGGCATTCAGTTTAGCAATAGGTCCATTAACATTCCTAGTAGAATCAACATTGCTACTGGAATTACCAGCTACTTGAACACCTTCCTGTCTAGTATTGTTTCCTTCATGTTGCATGAAAACTCTAGAATGCATCTTAGCCTCTATTTCCTTAATGTTGTATGATTGCCCAGCTTTAGCATGTACTTTGTTAAGTGCATTTTATCTATCAGCAGCCACCTCCAAAGCATCAATAGTGACAAGCGCATGCTCACCAGATTTACCAGCTGCTTTCAATGCAACATCAGCCTTATAATTTGATCCCACAGTAACCTGGTCTTGCTCTTTATGTCCAACTGTTGTAGTATAGGCCTTAGACACCTTCACCTCTCCATCAGTCACACATAGAATAGCACCCTCGACTTGAGCATCACAATAGGTTTATTTTGTAAAGCAGCACACATAGCTTGGTAAATCATCACTAAAGTAGTAGCACCAGGGATATCACTAGGGAGTTTAGCTTTCTTAGCAATTTACTGTTGATCCCTACTCACTTGCCCAGTTTCTAGAGCATCAATCTTACCAATCATAACTTCTTGCTCCACCTCTTGTTGTTTATTATCACTAGTATCTCGATTCGAAATAGCACCACTACCAAAAGCACCAGCAGCCTGTACGACACCAATAGTCCCATTCAAAGTAGGATTAGAGTTAACCTTTTCCTTTATTGATCCTACCTCCTACTCGTGTGCTAACCTATCAAGTGTACCATCACCTAGCACATCTGTAGGTTTTGAAAGAGAAAGCTTTTGTTGTTTTTTGGCATTAAAAAAATCTCTTGCATCACCTTGCAATGGTTTTACAGCTTGATCACCTTCTTCGACTGTTTCATCCCCTACTTGAGTAGATTGCATTTTTCCTTTTAGCAAACGACATGGAACTTCTTCATGTACTTGATGCTTACAGTGGCAGAAATATGCAGGCAAATTATCATAGACAATTGTTTGGAACTCCTCAATAATCTTTCCAATTGTGGTATCGATGTATTGAAGCCTCGCCTTCCCTGGGTGTTTGTCCAGCAAATCCAAGATCACCTTCACCCTCGCTGTGCTCGGACGCGAACAAACTTGTGTGGCCTTATCAATGGCAATTGTCCTACCAACTACTGCTATGATGGACATTAACGGTTTGCTTACAAACAAGTCAGGTGACAGATTTGGAAGTTAAATCCAAGCTGATGCCTTAGATGTTTCCTCCTTAGGATTATATCCAACACTCCAGGGAAAAATTCTATATTGGTGTTCCTTTCCAGCATGTTGAAAGTAATTAACAGCTTGTGATAATGAACAAATAATATTTTCATATTGATCACAACACATTAATATTTGTTGTTGAGCAAGTAAACCTAAAGCACAATGACCTTTAATACCTATAATTTTCGGCAGTAAACTTCTTAACACCTGCAAATCTGGTGCACCTAAAGATAGCTTGATTACAATAGCTTGGTTTAATCCTTCCTCATTTGCAATTTGTTCTCATTCATCCAAAGCAAATTGTAGTGTAGGAATTCCATGGACAAGAACCGTAGGTTTTAGTCGAACTGTTGTGATAGGTGCGACTGTTTTCGGGATATTTACGCGCACTGCATATGTGAGGTTGTTACTAGGATTTGTAGTAGCTTCCTTAGGGTCTTGGATTGGCTCTCCCATAGCCAAAGGCTGGGGAGAGATCATGGCAGCCATGGCTGTTCAAATGTCCATGAAGTCGAGAGAGCGTTTTCACGTGCGGAAGTTGTTTTTTTGTTTTGGTTTAGGGTTTTTTTTATTTTTTATAGCAAATCCCGGTTATTATAATTATTTTAAAATAGTAAACGTAATTTATTTTTGTAAACATTAAACATTGATTTATTTATTTAGCACTATTAACTACCTATTTGTGTCATATTTGTATAAAAATAAGTATGATTAATTAGAAACTATTTTCAATACATTTATTGCAAATCATTAAGTAAAAATAATTTAATTTTAAAAGAGAGGTTAAAAAATTGTCATCAACAGCTATCCCTCTTTGGTTGGAGACGATGACAGATTTTTCAGGCAAAGAAATTGAAACAAGGCCAATTTGTCCCGACTTTAAGCATGCATTGCAGGAATGACATATGGATTTGAGTATTATTATGAGTTGTGGGAATTAGGGACAATTCAAGGGGAAATTTGGAAAATTTGGGCCAAATTCTGGCTTTGCATTGCTTACATACCTCGGGCGTAACGAGGATCAGGGCTCATGTAGTTCTGAAATTATGATTTGGAGAAGGCGATGCTTGCAAGAATTGCCCTAGTATCGTGTTATGACGTTACTACAAGACGAGAAGATGCTAGCACCCGGAATGACTTCGGATTGCCGCTTCATTATGAAACTTGAAAGATTCGATGATTTAAAGTTCTACTGATCATATTTGAGTTTGAGTTTGGATCCTTGGCCTGCTTATGAGTTTGTTGTCCCTCAGAGCGTTGTAGCTAGGTTTACTGCTTAGAAGAAGTCTGCATTGCGGTGTTTGATCCTGCAAAAGAAAAGTACACACATACCCATATATCATAATACAAATATCTTAAGATACGATGTAAATGATGTATGATTGAATTATTCTTGGCTGCCGGCTAGCCATTATTTGGGATCGGGGTGATGGGATATTTGAATATAGATTCATATCTTTGGAGCATTATTTGAGAAACCGGGATGGGCCTTTGAATTTGACTTGATTGTTAATCGAGCTATGTACCATTCTGCATTTGTCGGAGCATTAAGTCTCCGCACAATGGGAGAATCTCCACGTGATGGGAGTAGTTGACTTGAAATGTAAAATATGTCCTCACGATGAAAGTATCTCCATACGATGGGAGTAGTTGACTTGAAATGTAAAGTATCTCCGCACGATGGGAGTTTTTAACTTGAAAAATGTAACATGCCTATAAGCTACATGAGTAAAATGTCAATACATTCAAGATAAAACAAGGAAATAAGGACCATGCTCAAGAGATACTCTCGTCTGCAAAACTAAATTGCGTCCATCAATTGGCAGAACATATGATGGGATCGGATGGTTCATCATTCGATTGGCGAAGTTGGCACTGTAATTTGCAACTATCTACTTGGAATCTCTAATATGGAGGAGTGACGGTGTGATCTGTGCGAAGTGAACCAATTGGCGAAGATAACAATTTTCTATATACAGTTCTTTGATTTGTACAAGGAGCTCTGATTGGTTGATTTGGCAGTTTTCTATACACATGGCTATGATTTGCGAGGCCATTGGCTCGTTATATACAAGGTTCTCCACTTGGTTGAGCAGACAGTTTTCTATATACATGGCTCTGATTGGCGAGGCATGTGGCTTATTATATACAAGGTGCTTTGATTGGTTGAGCAGGTAGTTTGCTATATGTAGTGTGCTCCGATTGCATCAAAGACTTGGCTTTAAAGTACCTGGAAAGAATTCGAAGTTATTCTCTTATCATATGAGAAAATTAATTGAATAATGAAAGAAAGATAAGGGTTCATGAGATGGTAGTGGGTCCATCAATGTTCCGAGTGTGCCCCAACATTCATTGTTTCCTGTTTGTCTTGCGTTCAAAGAAATATTCTTAGCAGAGCGGGTGTTGGTTTGTGCTGACCGTAGGCCTGGCCTTGACCCAGATTTGATGAGATTATGCTACGAAGTTCGGTAGGTGGAATGATAGCTTTCAAGAAAACACATTCTTTTTGAAAATTGTTCAGTTTTATGGCAAATGCAGTCGTTCCGAATTATGACATCTTTGGAAGTTCCCTCTGATGCAAACGTTGTTTCTTGATGACTCTATCCCATTTATGTTGATTCCAGATATGATCACTCTAATCATTCCAATAGAGTGATTAGAGATTTTAGACATACCTCTCGTAGTGAGACAGTTGAAAATCCCAACTTGTAGTATTCTTGACCAATTTGGGGATTTGAATGGAAATCTAAGGAACTTCAAGATTAATCCTAGTTAATATAACTGTTTAGGAGTTGTAATCAACTAAATATTACTCCAAAAACATTACCTTGGTTCATGGGAGGGAAGTATAGGATGGGTTCCATTTGATATGGAAGCCCTAGCTCAAATAAATTACTTATCTCCTCTTTTTACCTCGCCTTGTGTCACGCCATGGCCTGGGAATAACACGGCACTCGTTTCCTGACAGCATGTGACTGAGCAAACCAACTGTATGGCTACATCAACATGTGGTATAACTGTAATCTAGATATAAATATACAATATGATGATCTATTAAAGAGTCTGACTGAAATATCATAGATGCAGAAAACACTGAAAAGTCTGCTAGTGTAAATGAGTAGCCGACAAGGCTAAGACATAAAAGTCTGCTAACATCTGACTTATTGAACTATAGTCTACGAAGCTTCTAAGAATACTTTAATGCTAACTATTTACCGTGACAAGGTCCCTGGCATACCTTACTACTTAAACACTATAAAGACTAAAGACGCAAAAAGGGATAATGCCCCAAAGAACTGGGCTCACCAATAGCTGATACGAGATGTCCTATCAAGCAGAATTATCAACCTGTAAATCGTTACCTGCATTGCGGGATGCAGGCCCCAGGCAAAAAAGGAGGTCAGTACATTTGAATTGCATTGGTATGTAAAACAATTGAAATAAAGAACCGTAAATACTAGAACTTAAACTGAGCTGATAACTAAGAAATGATAACAGAATACTGAAATGACTGTTAAGTGATAAATGAAACGATAATAGCTAAAAGAGAAACTAAAATGATAACAGATAACTAATAACTGATAACCAAACTGAACATAAAAAGTAAGGATATGAGTACTCCCTCTTTTGAATAATAAACCACATGTTTATCTGAATATTATACTACGGCCTCAGGCCAAATATATATGTGCACAAGCTGCGTCCTCGGGCTCAAGTATACGTATACATAAGGGCAGCCTCATGCCCAAAAATGCATAAAGCATAAACTGCGGCCTCGGGAATTCTGAATAGTAAAAGATTGAGACATGTATTCATAATAAATTTATTTGTCATAACCGAAGCTCATAGGATATTGAACGATTATGAAACTATGACATCTAGAGAATATAAATTCTACAACTATTCACCGGACTAAGGAATAATTACTTTCTGACGAAACTCGTAGTAGTCATAAAGAATGGGACGTAGGGAGAATCATAAACATTCCCAATCGTAAAGAGAGTTAGCCTCATATACCTTAGCTCTGGCACTTTTTAAGAGTATCACGATCTTCGTCGCCTCTTTCAACGACAATCTACGTCAATAAATTTATCAAGAGGAACCAATATTAGCACTAATGCTCCTATTTTAGTAACTTAGGAATTTTATCAAACACCTTATGGTTGTAAAGCCTCATCGTCCTTAGTAATTTGTCTTTTCTTCACCAAGTTCTCCTTCTACTACTTCTAGGTAATTCTACAATCCCAAATAGATGCAACTAACACCATTTCTCATCACCCAAATGTTTACAACAATCATAATTCAACAATCCAAAGCCCTTGTTCTTATGGTTATCGTTATCAAACCCATATAATATTCTCCCAAAAACTTATCAATTCATAGTTATAAATGATTAGGGAGTAGAAGCATTACCTTTTCGAAGTTCACTCCTCTTGAATTCGAGTTCTAGGGATTCCATTTCAACAATGGTATCCTGACTAGATAACGAATGAGTGGAAGGATTTACCCATGTTAATAAGGTGTTGGAGAATTGAAATTAACTTAGAATTATCGTTAGAACTTACCTTGGATGATGGAGGGACCTTGGGGAAGTTATGTTCTTGAGAGTTTCCCATTCTAGAGTAGGTTTTCGTGTTAGGGGTGTGGGGGGACGAGGTGGGGATTTTAAATAAGTGAACACGTCCCTAAATTAAGTAGGAAAATAAAAGTAGCTCGGATAAGCCTCATCGGTGCGAGGCATCATCAGGGGCACCAAAATAACTATGCAAGGCGCCATCGGAGGCGCCAAACTTACAGTGCCTATGTGTTGTCTGGGGCACAGAGGTTGATGCCCTGGATAGTGCCTTGTACTATCTGGGGCACTGAGTTTTTATTGCCTTGCACTGTCTATGGCCGTGAGTTTTCATGGCCTTTCACCGTCTAAGTCTATAAGATGGACCTCCCATAAACTTAGTCGATTCTATTGAATTTTACACACCACTCTCTCGATCTTGATTCTAAAACAATTGTTTCCACCCATACTCATCCCAATAGGACTTCACGTGTCTAAAAGGTCACATTAATACTCATTTAATGCATCCACAACTAATCTGGATTTGCAAAGTGTTACATTATCTACCATTTGTGATCATTCGTCCTCGAATGAGTGTCCTGACTGTAGCTATGGCTGACTCTTGACTTTAAACGGGTCTGGTGGAAACATGTGAACATTGAATGTTCATGAACACTTGCATACTAAACTAAAAGAATACTGGATTACTGATGTGCAGAGATTTTAAACTGAATAGCTACTGAACCGAATTGGCACTAAACTGACTAAACACTGGGCTGACTGAATACTAAAAGATATGGTGATTATAATATAAGTTCTGAATTAGAAGGATAGCTACCTTCGACATTTCTCAAAAATACCCGCCAGCTAATAGAGCATAACTAGCTTCATAGGGCATCATTATACGCATAACATGAAATATATACATGAATCCTAGTCTATTATTGATACGTCAATTCCGAACTAACGTGGATATATAAATACTGAAATGGGCCATACACCCCCCCCCCACAGTAGATAAATATATAATTAACAGGCCCAACTAGTGTTATGGGCTACACCGCCCAAGATATAATCAACAGGCTTTGTTGGTGTTACGTGCTATCTTCCCCTAGCATTAAATCTATAGCTCTCGCTGGTGTTATGGGATATATCCCCCCAGCATAATCAATGTAAGAATGTATGAGACATAACACATGTTGGAACATCATATGGACTCAAGAGATCGTGATGGAATCCATAAACAGAATTACAAACGTAACATGACGCTCATCATCCATAAAATGGACGGAGGAGCCTATCCCCATTTTAGGGAGAAACTGAGTATGTACATGAGATTTCTCAACGGATATTCATTTACGATTTCAAAAATATTACAAGTTTATACATATGATAAAAAACATGTTTGCAAAAATACCAACACTTCTAGTTCAATTCCCAACATCAAACACCACCTACACTATGTCTACGGAGCCTCTAAGTATAACAGAAGAGTAGAATGGAAGTGCCGGTGACAAGGCTCCGGCTATACCTCAAAGCATAAAGTACAACATAAAATGACATAAAGTCTTGAACAGCGTAGGGCTCACCAAAACCTGCTGAGTAGAGAGTAAATGCTAACGAGGATCAAGACCGCCCGCTAATGAACTACCTACATCCATTGACGATGCAGCACCCCCGGCATAAGGTAAGTTAGTACATATGGAATAGTACTAGTATGTCAAGCTAAATGTGCTCTTATGAAATATAATGCCAATGAAATAAGGGGAAACCCCATGGAAGAAACAAGTAATAATCAATGATATCCAAATGCCAAGTTAAAACATAATAATTTCATAATATGAAAATAATATATATTTTTGGTTGGGAGAATATTAGCACATATATACCACCATGTTTTTAGCATGGAGTCCTATCACGCCCGATCAGGTAGGCCATCTCCCCACGGACAATGTGGTTTAACATGTGATGCGAAAAACATTGTTACCAAGAGTAGTACCACCATGTGCGCAACAAGGCGTCCGATCTCCACCCGATTGGCTAGGCCGCCTTCCTACATATGCCATGTGGGTTGACTTTCCAATTCACAGCTAATACCAATATCATCCCAAATAAGGGGAATAATCACAATCCACCACAATCCACCCATACACCGGCTCATGTAGTTTCGGGTGTGGGCATTATGACCCACCCTTCCTCGGTTTGCTAATTATACTCCAAAAAATATTTTTTTTTGTTTATTCACACAAGGTAACATAAATATAAATATATTCACCTCATCATCTTTAACATTGTATAAATCTTCATTAGAATTTTCAACCACTCACAACAACAGTATTTCCTTGGCTCTTTTTTCCATTCACGAGTTTCTTTATTGTTACGGCTCGATGGCCGTATTTCAAGTTCCACACTTCAATTTTTTTCTTATCATGTATCATCATCATAAATATCAACATATATAATATTCCATAAATCACAACTTTAAGTTCATTAGAAATGAAGACTTTAGACACAATAGATTTCTTTCCATGAAATAGAGTAAAATGATTGGCAATCAAAATGCAAGTTAAAATCATAGACGAGTAACACACAATTTATTCTTGAAATACTTTTCCCAAGAAGGGAAATACACAATTTCAACTCACTTCTTTCATTTTCAAGCATCGTTATAGATTATCAAAAATATGAGCTTTCGAAATCAAGGCCTTAAGTATATATATGAGCAATATGTATTTTGGACGCATGGAGTATTCTTTCCAATTTAAGCATAATGGACATTTATTTGAAACACGACTACAAGTAATAACATTTTAATACACATATCATACTTTGAACACGTTCCCGAAGGATAACATAATATGAAAAGAGCATCTAGAACACATTTTAAACATACATATATATAAATATATTCCGACACATGGTTCATTCGGAATACTCGCATTTAGTACGAACGTGATCCAGCCATACTTGAAACTTGTCGAAACGTCATGGAATTCAATTCTAAGAGAGTAGTTTATCCAACATACTTGAAATTCGACTTAATAGTACTATGATGGTCCACCACACTAAACAACTTCATTCTACAACAATGCAACACTTTTGTACCAATATTAGTAACATTTATATACTTTAAGTCATTTAGACGTTTTATCAAACATCTAACGGCATATCTTTCTATAACCTCCTTCAATGGAGTTTCTTCACCTAACAACCACCTTCCATACCAATAATTCACCTTACCATCGTCTCTAGGCCATCCACAACTTCCATTAGCACATGCATGCCCAACAATTGACACCCAAACCATCAATCTCATTAATTAAACCTTTTTACAATATCTACAACACCGACACAACCCAGGTTAGGCACTTATGGCTTCCAATCACCATCCCAAAGTCCTAACATATATTTCATACATAAATAATCACCATAGAGACGTTAGTGATAGTAGACATACCTATCGTAGTGAGACTGTTGAAAATCCCAACTTGTAGTGTTCTTGACAAATTTGGGGATTTGAATGGAAATATATGGATCTTCAAGATTACTCCTAGTTGATATAAGTGTTTAGGAGTAGTAATCAACTCAAAATTACTCCAAAACTATTACCTTTGTTCATGGGAGGGAAGTATAAGATGGATTCCCCTTGATATGGAAGCCCTAGATCAAAGAAATGACTTAGCTCCTCTCTCTACCTGGCCTTGTGTCACGCCATGGCTTGGGAATAACACGACACTCGGTTCCTGACAGCATGTGACCGAGCAAACCAACTGTATGGATGGAACAACATGTGGTATAGTTGTAAGCTAGATATAAATATACAATATGATGATCTATTAAAGAGTCTGACTGAAGTATCATAGATGCAGAAAACACTAAAACGTCTACTAGTGTAAATGAGTAGCCGACAAGGCTAAGACATAAAAGTCTGCTAACATCTGACTGATTGAACTATAGTCTACGAAGCTTCTAAGAATACTATAATGCTAACTGTTTACCATGATAAGGTCCCTGACATACCGTACAACTTAAACACTATAATGACCAAAGACTAAAAAAAGGGATAATGCCCCAAAAGACTGGGCTCACCAATAGCTGATACGAGATGTCCTAGCAAGCAAAATCGTCAACTGTAACTTATTACCTGCATTGAATTGCATTAGTATGTAAAAAACTTGAAAGAAATAATCGTAAATACTAGAACTGGATCTGAGCTGATAACTAAGAACTGATAATAAAATACTGAAATGACTTTTAACTGATAACGGAAATGATAACTGCTAAAAGAGAAACTGAAATGATAACGGATAACTGATAACTGAACTGAACAAAGAAAGTAACGATATGAATACTCCCTCTTTTGAATGATGAACCACATGTTTATCGGAATATTAAACTACGGCCTCAGGCCACATATGTATGTGCACAAGGTGCGGCCTCGGGCTAAGTATATGTATACATAAGGGCGGCCTCATCCCTAAAAATGCATTAAGCATAAACTGCAGCCTCAGGAATGCTGAATAGAACAAGACTGAGACATGTATTCATAATAAATTTATTTGTCATAACTGAAGCTCATAGGATATTGAACGATTATGAAACTACGACATCTAGATAATAGAAGTTGTACAATGATTCACGGGATTAAGGCATAATTACTTTCTGAGTAAACTCGTAGCAGTCATAAAGAATGGGACGTAGAGAGAATAATAAACATTCCCCAGCGTAAAGATAGTTAGCCTCACATACCTTAGCTCTGATACTTTTTAAGAGTATCACGATGTTCGTCGCCTCTTTCAACGACAATCTACGTTAATAAATATTTCAAGAGGAATTAATATTAGCACTAATGCTCCTATTTTAGTAACTTAGGAATTTTATTAAACACCTTATGGTTGTAAAGCCTAATCGCCCTTAGTAATTGGTCTTTTGCTTCACCAAGTTCTCATTCTTCTACTTCTAGGTGATTCTACAATCCCAAATAGCCATTTCTCATCACCCAAATGTTTATAACAATAATAATTCAACAATCCAAAACCCTTGTTTTTATGGTTATCTTTATCAAACCCATTTACTATTCTCCCAAAAATTTATCAATTCGTAGTTATAAATGATTAGGGAGTAGAAGCATTACCTTTTCGAAGTTCACTCCTCTTGAATTCGAGTTCTAGGGACTCCTTTCTCAACATTGGTATCTCAACTGAATATCTAATGAGCGGAAGGATTTACCCATGTTAATAAGGTGTTGGAGAATTGAAATTAACTTAGAATTATCGTTAGAACGTACCTTGGATGATGGAGGAACCTTGGGGATGTTAACTTAGAATTATCCATTCTAGAGTAGGTTTTTGTGTTAGTGGTGTGGGGGAACGAGGTGGGGATTTTAAAAAAGTGAACACATTCCAAAATTAAGTAGGAAACTAAAAGTAGCCTACATAAGCCTCATCGGCGCGAGGCATTGTCAGGGGCGCTGAAATAACTATGCAAGGCGCCATCGGTGGCGCCAAAATTATAGTGCCTTGCGTTATCTGGGGTGCTGAGGTTGATGCCATGGACAGTGCCTTGTACTATCTGGGGCACTGAGTTTTTATGGCCTTGCATTGTCTATGGCCGTGAGTTTTCATGGCCTTGCACTGCCTAAGGCTAAAAGACAGACCTCCCATAAACTTAGTCGATTATATTGAATTGTACACACTTGAGTCTCGGTCTTGATTCTAAAACAATTGTTTCCACCCATACCCATCCCAATAGGACTTCACGTGTCTAAAAGGTCACACTAATACTCATTTAATGCATCCACAACTAATATGGATTTGCAAAGTGTTACATTATCTACCCTTTGTGATCATTCATCCTCGAATGAGTATCCTGACTGTAACTATGGCTGACTCTTGACTTTAAACGGGTATGGTGGAAACATGTGAACATTGAACTTTCATGAACACTTTCATACTAAACTAAAAGAATACAGGATTACTGATGTGCTGAGATACTAAACTAAATAGCTACTGAACTGAATTGTTATCGAACTGACTGAACACTGAGCTGACTGAATACTAAAAGATATGGAGATTATAATATAAGTTCTGAATGAGAAGGATAGCTACCTTCGACATTTCTCAAAAATACTTGCCAGCTAATAGAGCATAACTAGCTTCATAGGGCATCATTACACGCATAACAGGAAACATATACATGAATCCTAGTCTATTATTGATACATCAATTCTGAACTAATGTGGATATATGAATACTACAATGGCACGAATATTTGAGTACTGAGTTGACGTGAATATCTGGGCACTAAACTGACATCAATATCTAAGTACTAGGCTGGCATGAATATTTTAGTACTTGACTGATATGAGTATCTGAGTACTTGACAAGACATAAATGTTCTAGCATGATATCTAAATATCAAAAACATAGATGTCGTGACATGAGATCTGAACACTGGAAACTTGAATGTTATAACATGATACGTGAAATACTGCATGTACAACCACCAATTCTGCTGTCAACTCTAATTCGTAAGCTACATGCCCAATACTTCATAAGATCCTATACGGCCTGATATATCTGGGGCTAAGCTTTCCATTCTTCCCAAATCTTACAACACCTTTCATAGGCGAGACTTTTAGAAACACCCAATCATCGAAATGAAACTATAGGTCTCTATGTTTCATGTTTGAATATGACCTTTGGCCACTCTGAGCAGTCTTCAAATGATCTTGAATCAACTTGACTTTCTCCATAGACTGATTGACCAAATCTGGTCCTAATAACTTTGCTTCGCCAACTTTGAACCAACCAATTGGTGATGTACACCTTCGCCTATACAAAACCATGCTTTTCAAGTAAGCGAGATAATCCTATTATAAGGCTCATATTTACCATCTCCACTAAAGGATATGTATATTCTATGGTAAAACACTAGGATTTGTGCTGCTTTACTTTCACTTGCTGACAATTCAGACACTTGGCCACAAAGTCTGTGACGTTCTTTTTCATGTCGTTCCACCAATAAATCTCTTTGAGATCATGATACATATTAGGGGAACCTCGATAGATATAATACTTGGAATTATGGGCTTCTAACATGATCATCCTTCTCTATGTCCGTTTACATCTAGGATACACAATCCGTCTTGGTACCTCAAAGTACTATCATCTCCCCCTTATTCAAAATCCATCATCTTATGCATGTGAATCCCCTCTTTCAACTTTAAAAAGTAGGGATATCCTTCACTTCAGGTACTAAGGGGGAACATGTCCTATTCTGGAAAACAATTCCACCACCTTCGGAGTCCGAAAGTCGGACTCCTAGCTTGACTAAGCAGTGAACTTCTATTACCATAGTTCTCTTGTCTGCCTCAATAATGAGGTATAACTCTCATACTTGATTGTCTTTTTAAGGTACTTCCTGAAAACACTTATAGTTTTAATGTGAGATAATTCTTTAACCAGTACACCAAAGATTAGAGTCTCGTGCAATGGCACTACCCTCGTGATACATAACTAGGCATGATTTTATAGTTATTATATCCTATGCTAAATATGTGGGTTTGAAATCTCCAACCGGACTTACTGATGATTTTCGCACCCCCCCTTAAACCAAAGGTTAAGGTCTTCTACTTGCGGATCCTTCTCTTTGTTTTTGGTATGCGACCAACTTTCCTTATTTTCTACAATTCTATGCACTCTACGTTAGTGATGGCTCATCATCCGACTTACTTCTGAGAAATCTTTATTACCAGGACAAAATGAATTACTTACATAAACGGAAAGCTGATGTATTCACAACTATCATACACAATCTTAATGATTTAACTCTATCACACTGTCGATCTTGGGTAGACCCCTTTTTGAAAATTCTAAAAGGCTATTATTCTGTAGTTGGCTCTCTTACTGCCTAGCTGATTTTTTTTTCTTCCACTGTCACTCTACTTCGGGTGTAATTTAAACTCATTGGGTTCTAACACACGCTCGGTATTTCAAATTGTCATCCACTAACTACAGTTAACCTGGCTAAGTGAATCAAATTATACCTCTATAGCTCTGATGAAATTGCTAATTCACTGTATCAACTAAAAACTTACTTACAATTCTTTTACTAACCACCTTCCTGAATCATGTATTCTTGTTCCTATTTGGATAACCAAAGCGAAGCATAATGTTATTTCTAACTTCCCTTATCATCCGACCCTATTCTACGATCGCATACTATCTTTTTTTATTGAACCATGCACATGGATCACACTTATTGAAATATCATATGTCTTAAATGAAATTGGAATATCAAACCCCAAACTTTCTATACACTTCAAAATCATATCAGACTATAAACATATGCGGTAAACACTTAGTCACATAACCTAAGGGGAACTGTCATATCCTTTATCTTACAATAATAGTTGCTTCTTATGGTAACTTACTAATGTGGTACTTTCTAGTTCTAATATGAGTAAATCTTAACAACTTAAAATCATTCCCTGAAATTTAATATCGGTTGCTCTTGATTCAAATTTTGTACATCATATCTTCTTACTCATGCATGAGTCTTATTTATTTTGCCCTTAGGCTCTTTTTCAGTCCAAAACTATGGTCATCAATACATGCCCACTGCAATTAAATTCTTAACTTGTTACGTCATGGGGTCTAACATTTGAAATATCATCATCCAACATGTGGCTCCATTTACAAGAAGTAAAATGAATTTGTTCTATGAGGTAAAAACACATACAAATACGCTACCATACATAAACTTATCCTTCAGAGTATACCATCATCTAGTAAATCACTTTCTGCACCATCCGATAAGTCTTGAGTCTTAATTTGTACCTAAAACACGTGAATATTTAGCAATAATCATTGTTACTTACATTTTCTTTTATCACCCATATACATCACTGTGTATTCAGAAGTCACCGGAATTGGGATACACTAAAAATTGAAGATCTAGTAACTAAACAACTACATACTGGCATACTGAATAACCATAAACCTGCTAACTGAAAGACTGCATAACTGGTAACTGAGGTGAACTCATAACCATAAAACATGATAAATGCTTTTTTACTTTCTGATGAGGTTATGCTCTAATATGTACTACTATCCATTGTATCCCACTTTCAACATCCTCTCATGTCTCATTTGTTACCAACCTGTACTTCATAATTATACCTCAATGGGCTATCACCCTCTCTAGGACTTTGGGTGTTTCCTACCCATCGCTTAGGCATTTGATACATCTGGAATTCGATCGGAGGAGAAGGTTACCTATTTCTCTAAGTTTCATGGCACGATCTAGATAGAAAGAAATGAGACAATCTTGAATGTCTTAGTAGTTAACCATTTATATGCATGGACGACACACACTTATAAAAGAAATTCCACTGGACACGACTTCATAGACTTCCTAGGACACTTGAACATAATGCTATAATACCGAGCTTTGTCACATCCCGAACCATGGCCTGGGCGTAACACGACACTCGGTGCCTGACTGCATGTGACCGAGCAAACCAACTGTATGGCTGGATTAACATGTGGTATAACTATAAGCTAGATATAAATAAACAACATGATGATCTATTAAAGAGACTGACTGAATTATCATAGATGCAGAAAATACTGAAAAGTATGTAAGTGTAAATGAGTAGCCGACAAGGCTAACACATAAAAGTCTGCTAACATCTGACTGGCTGAACTATACTCTATGAAGACTTTAAGAATATTGAAATGCGAACTGTTTACCGAAAAGAGTGGGGCTCACCAATAGCTGATACGAGATGACCTAGCAAGCATAATCGTCAACCTGTAAATCGTTACCTGCATTGTGAGATGCAGACCCTGGGAAAAAAGGGACGTCAGTATATTTGAATTGCACTAGTATGTAAAACAACTAAAAGAAAGAACTATAAATACATAAACTGAAACTTAGCTGATAGCAGAATACTGAAATTATCATTAACTAATAACTGAAACAATAACTGTTGAAGGTGAAACAGAAATGATAACTGATAATTGAACTGAACAAAGGAAGTAAGGATATGAATACTCCTTCTTGTGACTGATGAACCACCTGTTAGTCTGAATATTAAACTGCAGCCTCAGGCCCAATATATATGTGCACAAGCTACAGCCTCGGGCCCAAGTATACGTATACGTAACTGCGGCCTCAGGCCTAAAAGTGCATAAAGCATAAACTGCGGCCTTAGGACCAAAGATGCATAAAGCATAAACTGTGGCCTCAGGCTCAAATACATGTGTTCAATATTCAGGAATTTAGAATTAAGAACTGAGAATCATAATGCAATATATGATACTAAACTTCTAAACTATACTAAGTTACATGATACAGGAATGAAGAATAGAACTAGACTGAGACATGTACTCATAATAAATTGCTTTGTCGTAACTGAAGCTCATAGGATATTGAACGATTATGAAACTATGCCATCTTGAGATTGGAAGTTCTACAACTATTCATGGGACTAAGGCAAAATTACTTTCTGAGGAAACTCATAACAATCATAATGAATGGGACGTATGGAGAATCATAAACATTCCCAAACGTCAAGAGAGTTAGTTAGCCTCACATACCTTAGCTCTGGCCCTTTGTAAGAGTGTCACGATATGTGTCGCCTCTTTCAACGATAATCTACGTCAATATATATATCAAGAGGAACCAATATTAGCACTAATGCTCCTATTTTAGTAATTTAGGAATTTTATCAAACACCTTAAGGGTGTAAAGCCTCATCGACCTTAGTAATTTGTCTTTTCTTCACCATGTTCTCATTCTACTACTTCTAGGTGATTCTACAATCCCAAATAGATGTAACTAACACCATTTCCCATCACCCAAATGCTTACAACAATCATAGTTCAACAATCCAAAACACTTATTCTTATGGTTATCTTGATCAAACCCATTTACTATTCTCCCAAAACATTATCAATTCATAGTTATAAATAATTAGGGAGTAGAAGGATTACCTTTTCGAAGTTCACTCCTCCTGAATTCGAGTTCTAGGGATTCCTTTCTCAACAATGGTATCTCGACTGAATATCTAATGAGTGGAAGGATTTACCTATGTTAATATGGTGTTGGAGAATTGAAATTAACTTATAATCATCGTTAGAATATACCTTGGATGATGGAGGGACCTTGGGGAAGTTAGGTTCTTGAGAGCTTCCTTTCTTGAGTAGGTTTTCGTGTGTGGGGTATGGGCGAATGAGGTAGGGCTTTTAAATAAGTAAACACGTCCCAAAATTCAGGAGGAAAATAAAATTAGCTCGGATAAACCACATCGGCGCGTCACATGGTCAGGGGTGCCAAAATAATTGTGCAAGGCACCATCGGAGGCACCAAACCACAGTGCCTTGCGCTGTCTGGGGCGGTGTGGTTGACGCCTTGGAGTATGCCTTGTAGTATCTGGGGCATTGAGTTTTTATGGCCTTGCACTGTGTATGGCCGTGAGTTTTCATGGACTTTCACTAACTAAGGCTATAAGACGGACCTCCCATAAACTTAGTCGATTCTATTGAATTTTATACACCAAATCTCGGTCCTGATTCTAAAACAATTGTTTCCACCCATACTCATCCCATTAGGACTTTATATGTCTAAAAGGGCACATTAATACTCATCTAACTCATCCACAACTAATCCATATTTACTAAGTGTTACACCTTGGGGGTATTTATAGGGCTTCTATGTGTACGGCCGCACACCTGGGCAAGTGACCGTGCATCTGGCTATGCACATAAGGCAGAACCCCCCTTATATGCGCGGTCGCGCATATGGCATAGGTCTAGTAAAATGGCCATAATGTTCTATAGAAATATCCAAATGATGAACGGTTTAGTTTTATAGGTATATCACCACGTAAGTCTTTAGATTTGGGAAGTGGCATTCGTTTGAAGCCGGGTCTTGTGCTAATTGAGACATCCTTTCCACTTAATGTATCCAACTTCTTCCACACAAATTCTTGCCATTCAAAATACTCCTTAGTATGATCCAACATACATTAAACATATATTTTCATTTCAAAATGATGTGGTTCTATCCCATAGGTCTCCTTTAATACTAGAATACGTTATCCTCAAATACCGCTAGCGCACTTTACAATCTTAAATCATTAGGAAATTTTAACAGGGCCTTACATTCTCCCTCGCCTAGGATCATTTGTTCTCGGATGAGGTTTAGAGTCCGCCACAGACACCTAATGTGACTTAAATCTTTATCCTCAGACCAAAAGCTAAAAATTTTGGCTAACTCCCCAAATTTCAAGAATTTTCCGCAGAGTATCCCTTGTAATTAGGCATAACAACTTGTCAGAGAATCACCAAAACAACTCCTAACAACACATCCACAACTCAACAAAGCATCAAAATATATATTAATAACATCAATCTCAATATTAAGGGCATTACGTTATCAGAAGTGGTACCTTGACATAAACTTCACTAAATCATAACACATAGAAAGTACCTTTTAAACTATAGCTATTTGGCTCTACAAACAAGTGAGAATATTTCCTCTCCACAACACACTCGGCCTTTGAGATGACCTCCTCGACTCACTTACTTAGCTATACCACTTTGACAGAGGCAATCCCAACTTTCAGACTTATCTAACAAGGATGACCATAAGGTAATTCTCCCAAGCCAATTATCTACTTTACCTTCAATAGCTTCAACCTGAACTATAGACAAAAGGTCTTCCAATTACCCTATTTGACATAGATAAATGAAGCACCGGGTGGATAGAGTACAACAATGGGGAAACATCATACTCGTAGTTTGTCCTATTTCTTTCAAGATTCCACAAGGCCCAATGTGCACTACACCTACTTTACCTTTATTAACAATTCACATAATATCTTCATGGAGAAAATCTTGAGAATAACCTGTTCACTTCTTTCAACTCCAAATCTCTATGTCGGACACCCAAATTGTAAGGCCCCGTAAACATTTTCTAATGATTTATGATTTTAAAGTGCGCCAACGGTATTTGGGAATAATGTATTTGAGTATTAAAGGAGAACTATGGGATAGATCAACATAATTTTGAAATGATAATGTATGTGTAAGGTGTGTTGGAACATACTAAGGAGTTTTGTGAGAGGTAAGAACTTGTGTGGAACAAGTTGGATACATTAAGTGGAAAGGATGTTTCAGTTGGCACAAGACCCGACTTAAAATGCATAGAACTCCCTCAATATACTGACTTAGGTGGTGATCTACCTATCCATTTAAATAACTTTGCGTATAGTTTCCAACGCATCAAACCGTTTGTCATTTGGATATTGCTACAGAAAGTTATGGCCAATTTACTGGACCTATATCACATGCGGGCTCAGATGAGCGGCCGCGCATATTTGAGGGTTTCTGCCTCAGGTGCACGGCCACTTGCCACGGTGCATGGACGCTCACATAGGAGCTCATTTAATACCCCCAAGGTCAGGTAGAGAGAGAGGTTAAGTCATTTCTTGATCTAAAACCTGATATTTTAGAGAGATGTAAGAGCATTTTAGAGAGAGAAGGAGTAAACCTAATTTTCTAATCATCCAATCTTGCACCAATCTCCAAGAATCAAGAAATCTAATCACAAGATGTTCATCTAAGAGGTAAGTGTAAGGCCCCGTAAAAAGAATTTCTAATGATTTAAGATTTTAAAGTGCGCCAACTGTATTTGGGAATAACGTATTTGAGTATTAAAGGAGACATATGGGATAGAGCCATATTATTTTGAATTGATAATATATGTTTAAGGTGTGTTGGAACATACTAAGGAGTTTTGGGAATGGCAAGAACTTGTGTGGAATAAGTTGGACACATTAAGTGGAAAGGATGTTTCAATTGGCACAAGACCCAAATTCAAATGAATAGAAGTCCCTCAATATAACGACTTATGTGGTGATATACCTATCACATTAAAGACCTCGGAGTCTAGTTTCCAACGCATCAAACTGTTTGGAATTTGGATATTTCTATAGAGAGTTATGGCCATTTAACTGGACCTATGTCATATGCGCAGCCGCGCATATTTGAGAGTTTCTGCGTCAGGTGCACGGCTAGATGCATGGCCACTTGCCCAGGTGCGCGGTTGCGCACATATGATATCATTTAATACCCCCAAGTTCGGGTAGAGAGATGGGTTAAGACATTTTTGAGCTAAAACCTGATATTTTAGAGAGAAGTGAGAGATTTCTAGAGAGAGGAAGGAGACGAAGTGTTTTGTTCATCAAGATCTTGTTGAAGCCTTGCAATTGTAACACCCCGGAAATATTTTAAGTATTTCAGTTAAAGCCCCGTAAATTTCACAAGTGAATTCAAGGTTTCGTGGTGCCGGAGTAGGCTTACGTGTTTGTGGATGGTATAAAATCTTCGCGGTGAGCAAGCTCACCGCGATTTGGACTTTTTTGGTTGAACAATGCACCAGAAAGTAAAGGAAATGTTTTGGCGGAAAAATGCATTTCAGCGGTCCGACCGTAGAACCACTCTACGGGCCGCATAATGGCCGCAGAAGTGAGCAGGAGAAGTGCCAGTCTGGGGGCAATTAAGCGGTCGATTATGCGACCGCATAACTGTTATGCGGTGCATTATGCGATCGCATAACAGTTATACGCACATCATAGTGATCGCATACACGGACAAATTATTTATCGTTTTGGTCTGTAATTATGCGAACGATATGCGGTCCGCATATCCATTATGCAGCCGCATATGCGATCGCAGAACCTGTTCCAGATCTCTATTTTTGGGTTCTTACAAACTGACCCTACTTCGTTAAATACATGCAAAGGGTCATTTTTGAGCAAACATTCTGATGTTTTAGAGAGAAGGGAGAGTGTTTTAGAGAGAGGAAACCCTAGGCTAATTATTCATCAAGTCTTGCTCAAATCATGGAAGATTAACAAGAAAAACCCATAAGTTCTTCATCTAAGAGGTATGGTTCCATACCCTAGTTTTCAATTTTGAATTTGGGTAAAAGATGGTTGATTAGGAGTATGATTCATGGGTATGAGATTATTATTTATACATGCATGTACCAATAAGAATTGTGGGAAGATTGTTGAGCTGAAATAAGTAAGGATTGGGTTGTGGAGTGAAGGAAATCTTGTAGAAGAACCTTGTGGCTAAATATGCACACCTAGTGTCGGATAAATTACTCAAATGAGCTGAGACCATGGATATCTTCCTAATTATGGTTCAATTTTGTTATGTCTCAAAATAGATCTGGATTCCTAAGAATTCCGAATCATTCTAGAGTTAAGGATGCTCGATTGAGGTATGTTGGCTAAACTTTCTCTCTTAGAATTGAATTCCATAATGTTTCCGTAAGTTTCAAAGTATGGGTTGCGTATTAAAAGGTTATGGCTTTGAGTCGTGTTTTAATGAAATATAGTATACCAAATTGTGTGAGAAAATCTCAATATTTTTAAGACTCTTAATTTCTCATATGTGTACCTAAAGTCTTGATTTGGAAATGTCTTATTGTTGATAATCTATAAAGATGGTTGGAAGTGAAAAAAGATAATTGGGGATATAGAGTGTGGCCAACCTGCCAAGAATTTAAGTTATGATTGTGTCAAGTAGTGCAAAAGATTTGAGAACATGTGATAAAGAATATGAAATGAGCATCAACTCAATTGTTTAAAAATGACTTCGAATATAGAATTACTTAAAAGCTTTTGTACTCAATTCATGCCCGTTAGTGGTTGCTTTAACTAATGCTTTATTTTATAAATATATCTGGTGTGATTCGAGTTCTGTATACTTATGTGTTGAACTGGTACATTGTCATTGCTAGGGAAGAGCATTGTAAGAATAAATGGTATATTGATTGTTTATGATTTTCATGTATGTTTCTATTGTTGGATGGTATG
>AWOL01S0002705.1:0-10876 GCA_000715115.1 Nicotiana otophora | reverse complement strand
GAGTAGTTCCACACAATAAAATTTAAGAACAGTTAGGAACTCAAGATAGAAAGAATTTGCTCACTCTCAGAAACAACATTCATATGCCACAAAAGATGAACCATAATCTTACCCGTAGTGTACTACTCGACTAATCGAGTTCATTCGGTCAAGGACCAAGTAGGACTTTAATTANGATAAGAGGCTTGACTCACAAGTAATCTCCAAGAGAGGTAGGTTCAAATACCTTGGGTCAATTATCTAGGGTGCGGGGAGATAGATGAGGATGTCACGAATCATATAGGGTGGGATGGATGAAATGAAGGTTATCGTCTGTAGTACTGTGTGACAAGAATGTGCCACTGCAATTTAAAGGCAAGTTCTATACAGAGGTGGCTAGACTGGCCATATATTATGGGATAGAGTGTTGGCCAATCAATAATTCACATGTCCAGAAGATGAAAGAAGCAGAGATGAGGTTGATCAGTTGGATGTGTGGGAACACTAGGTTGGATAAGATTAGGAATGAATATATTCATAAGAAGTTGGGCATGACTCCCATAGATGATAAAATGCGGGAAGCGAGGGTTAGATGGTTCGGGCATGTGCCGATGAGAAGCCAAGATGATCTGGTTAGGAGGTTCGAGCGGTTGGCTTTGGTCGGTTATGAGAAAAGGTAGAGGGAGGCCTAAGAATTATTGGGGTGAAGTGATCAGGCAGGCTCTTTATAGGAAGGTCTGTAGGTCGAGCATTAGGGTTGAAGGTTAGGAAGGAGTCAAGCATTTTTCTCCTTCGTTCCGAAGGGGGGATTAGTCTCTTAGGGTATTGTCTTGAACTATTAGTGGTGTATGTTGACTCCGCACTATTGTTTTATTTTTTCACTATACTGTGGCATTGTTACTGGTTGTTGTTATTACTTTTCCATTTATTTTCTTTTTCCTATGATGCTTATATTATTTTTCTGATTTTTCTTGTTGTCACAAACTCTGTTGTCTATTTTTGTCTCCTTGCGTTGAGGGTCTCCTCGAAATAGCCTCTCTACCACTTTTGGGTAGGGGTGAGGTCTAAGTACATTCTAACCCCCCAGACCTCATCTATGGGATTTTACTGGGTTGTTGTTATTGACATAATTTCCCAAAAATTCTCTTCAAATTCCATGGATTAGATCTTAAATCTCCTAAACAATCATGTTATGTAATATCGCCTTCCACTAGGCTAACCTTTGAGGATAGGTCTATGTAAATCCACCTTGGATTAGACTTTGAACCTTGGAGAGTTGTTAGAGAGATGTTGAGAGAGTTTGGGAAATTTTCTTGGTCGAAAATAGCTAAAAATGAGGCGTCCTACTCCGTTAAAATGTTCAAGGGTTGTCCACCACCTAAGTGGATCCAATTGGGACCTGCTAGTATAGTCTCGCAAAAATTCGAATATCTCTATACAATAGTGTAACATATTCACCTCAGGATTTGACTCAAAAGAACCACACATTATTTATGGCTCTTGATAGGAAGTTGTGGAGGTCGAGTATTAGAGTTGTAGGTTAGGAGGTACATAGTTGAGTCTCCCTTACTTCTTACCTTTGTGAGGCTAGTCTGGTAGGGTTTTTGTCGATGTCAACTAGTGGCAAGGTTGTGTCTTACTACTCTTTTGTTTTTTATAGTGTCGGGTCTATGTATTGTCTATCGCTTTTGCTTTGCATCTACTTTATCATTTTCATGATGTTATTTTTCCTACAGTTTCTATTGGTGATACTGATATTGTCTCTTTTCGTCTTCTTGAGCTGAGGGTCTTTCGAAAATAGCCTCTCTACTCCCTCGGGGTAGGGGTAAGGTCTGCGTACACACTACCCTCCCCAGACTCTACTAGTGGGATTTCACTGGGTCGTTATTGTTGTTGTTACTCTAACATAGAGGTCGACGACATTGCCTTTCCTTCTTGAATATATTGCCCTTACACAACAATAGAGAGTAGTTCCACACAATAAAATTTAAGAACAGTTAGGAACTCAAGATAGAAAGAATTTGCTCACTCTCAGAAACAACATTCATATGCCACAAAAGATGAACCATAATCTTACCCGTAGTGTACTACTCGACTAATCGAGTTCATTCGGTCAAGGACCAAGTAGGACTTTAATTAGTTGTAATATAGGCTGCGAGACGGGCAGGATACATTTAGATATAAGAGTGACTACACCTCCCTAAGCACTTTAATACATGTACTCTAACATTCAAAACCCCACACTTATGTCAAACCAAAACTCAACCTTCACATCAATATACATCAACTCCCAAATTATTTAAGCACAATTACATCAAGAGCTACCATTTATCCATGAAAGTTTTTCACAACAATAAAACTATTTTTTCTTTCTTTTTTCAATTCAAGTGGATCTTACGTTTTCAAAATAGTGCACCTTTCTCCTTATTTCATTAGTTCTACTCAAAAGCTAAACTGGCCACCCCACACTTCAACTTTTACAAAGTTCGTAACAATTTAAAGTGCTCATGAGAGGTGCAAGGTTCAAATAGATGGTCAATTCAAACAAATGAGTAAAGCTTCTAATGTGGTTGCCAGAGAAATGGGATTACAGGCTCAAAGGGGTTAACTAAGATACATAACAATTAGGTGGTTAAAAGCATATAACTGGCTCAACAAAGACATGCCTATATCACTTTCAAGACTGAACAAAACTACTATTTTGCTTTGCAAACACACGTGGTAAGTTCTAGACATCAAATGCAATGCATATAATAACACAAACACTCACACACACATTGAACAAAACTCACTCAAGATCGGATTATCAAGACACTATAGTCAAAGCAGTTAAGTAAAGTTAAGCTCATACCATTTGAGACACTTATACAAAAGTGAAAAAACTGAGCCTAAGTATCACAACTAAAACATTCACTATTTTCAAGGCATAAAAAAGTCAAGAGATATTGCTTTAATTTCAAATCACAACACAATGTTTCCTACTTATACAAAATAAAAACTAACTACACCCGAATCACACAAAACCCTTGGAAACGAATCGCAGCACAAAGAAAAACCAAGGGGGAATTGTTACACTACCTAACAAAAGTTTTTTTTTCTTTTTCTTTCGACTTTAATCCCTCATGAAACCTGTCGAATGATATCCATCGTCGGGAAAAATAAAAAAATTAAAAACTTTTCTATTTTTTTCAATTTGTTTCTACTGCTCAAACTAACAAAAGCAAAAACAATCAAACTAACTAAAGCAACAACTAAGACTAATATACATGCAATCTACAAGAATCCCCCACCCCACACTTTAAGTTGTGGCATGTCCCCAAGGCACACAATTGAAAAGAATAAGGTAGAGGAAACTTCCCTGAATATCCAGTCAGTGTCTGAATAGATGTCGGGATCCATTCTACGCGCCCGAACTAGTGCACACATCCATGCAGATAACTTCTTTTCAGCCTTCTTGGGGTACACCGCACACTTATCCTTTTCACTCAATGTAGCCTTCTCTTTCACACCCTTCACCTTCCACTCAACACTTGCAGCTGGCTTCTCCTTCTTCACCCCCTTTTCTACATCCATCTTGAACGTTACAGTCTCTCCCCCCACTCTAAGCATGAGCTTTTTCTCATGTCTATCTATTATTGCTCTACCTGTTGCTAATAATGGTCTTCCTAGGATGAGGAGTATCTCTTTATTCTCCTCCATCTTCACCACTATAAAGTCTACTGGAAATACAAACTTATCCACCCACACTAAGACATCTTTAACTATCCCCTCGGGTGTTATCTGTTTTTGATCTACCTGCTGCAATGATATTGGTGCAGACCATATCTCTCCAATCTCATTCTCTAGTTTCCTGTAAATTGACAAAGGCATTAGATTCGTTGAGGCACCAGAATCACATAAAGATTTATCAAAGTTAAGAGTGCCTAAAGATCAAGGTATAGTAAAACTCTCTAGATCTCCACACTTTTGTGGGATTTTGTTTTGAAAGATTACACTACAATGCTTTGTGAGCTTAACTACCGATGTCTCTTCTATCTTCCTCTTCTTTGTAAGGATCTCCTTCAAGAACTTTCCATAAGCTTGCATTTGTGAGAGAACTTCTTTGAATGGCAGGTTTATTTTAACCTGTCCAACTTTTCTATATAGAGCTTTTAGGGAAAAGGTAAAGCAGGCATGTGCTTGGTCTCTTCATTAGAGTCCTCCCTTATTGAAGTTTCCTCTTTCTTCTTTTTATCTACTCCCTTCTTACCTTTCTTCTTCTTACCATCTTTAATTTGCAGCTCCTCCCCACTTTCCTTTTCAGGTATCACCTCTTTTTGGACTGGAGTGGGATCTTTCAATACTTGCGTGCTTCTCAAGGTCACAATATTTACCGTTTTTTTTGGATTCATTTCAATATCAGTTGGCATAGTACCTTGGATTCTTTCAGATAATATATTTGCAATTTGTCGCACTTGTATCTCCAAGTTATGCAAATCTGTTCCAAGTTCTTTAATAGTTGCACCATGAGTATCTAATATCTTATCTATCTAGATAATGAAAGACTTCATCAAATCTCCTAACCAAGTCTAAATTGGCTGTTGAGACTGAGACTGCGGCCTCTCCAGAAATCCTGAGTTATTTTGTTGCCATACATTTGCTGTACCCCCCAGGTGAACTCCATGAACAATCGGGGTGCTTCTGACCCATTGCATTGAAATTATAATTACTCACAACATTCACTTCCTCCATGGTAGCTTGACACTCATGAGTAGGGTGTCCTCTTCGACATATATCACAGGCTGCATGAGGCTCATTATGTATCGAGGCTAAGGTCAGATTCCTTATTTATTTCTCCATGGCATCAAGCTATACCTGCACAAATGTGTTAGTATTAACTTGGTGAACACCAGTCTTCTTCTTTCAGCAACTTCTGAGGGCCACTGATTTGCATCTTCAGATAACTCATCTAGAATTGTGAATATCTCTTCTGGAGTCTTTTTCATCAACGAACCTCCAGCAGCATTGATCAATGTTCTACGTGAGGCCGGTGTCAACCCATCCCAAAAGTCCCGTCGTTGCATCCAGAGTTCAACCCCACTATGTTGCCACTTTCGCACAATCTCCGTAAACCTCTCCCAAGCATCAAACACAACTTTAGTCTCGTTCTGGCAGAAGTTATGGATTTCTCTTCTAAAGTTGCCTGTCTTAGCTGAGGAGATATATTTACCAAGAAATTTTCTGGCCATCTCGTCCCATGTTCTAATTGATCCCTGGTGCAAGCTTCGAAGCTAATACTTTGAATCATCTTTTGGATCTTCGTTATGCTTTATTCTGAAGACACAACAATTTTGAAAGGTTTGAAGTAACCCTTGCTTCAACTCGAAATTATTAGCTACAACTGGGGGTGGTCTCACACTTGATAACCCTTGGCCGGGAGCTATGTTTCTGATTTGGTCTGCTCCCAAGGGCTGATTATGTGACATTCTCCGAGTCCTATCTTCTTCATATGCAATTTCTGCATCTCTAATAGCCACTTCTTCAGCGTCCCTTACAGCTTTTTCTCTTTGTTGGGCTGCCTCCATGACAGCCAAATCTACATTATCATCATCTCCGGCTATGTTTTCTTTTGTTGAGGATTTCCCAACATTCTCTATGCACTCAGGGAGATTTCTTTCCTTCCTTATCTGCCGCAGTTGCCTCTCTATTTCTGGCTTGTATGGTTGCACTTATTTCACAGCTGATCGAGTCATGCACCAATCTAATATGTAGCCTGCGCATAGTCAAAGAACACCAACCGTAAAAAGAGAAAAATAAAATAAAAAGAAAAATTCCTGAATTAGCACTACAAACTATTTCCAACACTATTGATTGCCAATCCTCGACAACGGCGTCAAAATTTGACGAGCACAAAACACACACTTAAATATGCTCGATAAACGAATATAGTAAAATACAATATCGTATCCATTTTTGTAGTTTATAGCTAGATTACTATCCAAGATAATCAACAATTGAGATTTCTGTAATTAAAACTAAAGTTAAGTAAGAATTTAAACTTTTGGCTAATGACAATCGACGCAAGTACTGAGCTAAGAAGGTTATCAATTGGAAGAAGATAGGGTTGATAGGATAGGTGCAAGACAAATGTTGGGATTTAAATCTAGATAATTCACTTCTAATGTTCAAGTGAGTCTCTGTAATTCTATAGTTTATTAATTCAATTGTTCAGTAGAAACTCCTCTCTCGATTAAGTCTCAACCTCATAAGATAAACTAATTTATGATTAGTGAAGAAATACACGAGATAGCAGTGGATTGGTCTTTAGTAAAACCTCTCTCGATTATACTCTTAACTAGGTTTAATCAACAATTCAATTAGCCTCTTTTGATTACTAACAAGAATTAATGAATTCAACCAACAAGATAGAATGCATGAATATCACAAGTTATGCCTCGCTCGATTAAACTCTTGTCTTGAGTGAGGATTGAATGATGAAATCCTTGTGCTTTTTCTTCTCCACCTCCTCCTTGGCTTACTTAGGTCTAAGATGTGTCAAAAGTCCTAAACATAATGTTTTTACATGTATTTATACTTAGTAGGGTCGTGCCCAGACAAAAAAAACTTTTCCTACGCGAAATAGGATTCCAGCTTTGTAAACATTGCACAGGCATGTTGCATGGGGCGACGCGCTAGGCGGGGCTGTAGTGGGATTGGTCATAGAGTATGCAAAATTGACGGGCAGAATTTGGGCAGCCGCTGCGCCCCACACACCGCCCCACGCGCCGTGGTTGTGTGTTTTTGTCAGAGTGAATCGTTTTCCTTGCGTTTTGAAATTTGGATGTGGTTCTCAACCCCCGAACGCGATACCAACTTAATCCCCCGGGCGTTTACTCAGACTTCAAAGCTCCAAGTAGCTCGATTTCATTCCATAATATCTATATAGCTTGGAATCACTCCAGCTAGGCATAAAACAAGCAATTAGTGCAAAACACTAGTGATGAAAGCTCAAACTCAACTGAAGTGCAGTAAATTAGAGTGCGATAAGCGCCTAAAATACGGGATTATAGCCTACCATCAAGCTGCACGGACAACTCACTTGCCAACAAGATAACTCGCACACAGAAGGCAAGTACACGGACAACTAACATGCCATTAGGCTGCACGGATAACTCACTTGCCAGCAGGATAACTCTCAGGATTCATCTTCTTAAACCGATATGGGTGATTTATTTACGTGTATGGTTGTACAAGTGTTCTACCGCAATTCAAGTAAACAAGCAAGAGTAGAGACAATGAATGGTACATAAGAAACAATCACCACAAAATGTACACATTCTAACTCACACAGGGTATGCACACCACTACACAAATAACAACACACATTCCATCACAAGTCATCACAAATCATTCGCCGACATAGACCACCTTGTCTCGCCACGTGCGCAATAATAAATTAAATGCCCACACTGTCTTGCCGCAAGCACATAATAATATTCTCACTTTGTCTCTCCACATGCGCAAACCAACATATGTAGCCCGCCTTGTCACGCAACATGTGCAAATATCAATAGTAACAATAGCACGGAAAACTCTTGTGCGAACACCCTGGGAATCGTCTCAATAATACCACGTGTGCCAAAACATAATAACACAATAAAATAACTTTACAATATGTGCACATATGCCACAACATTTCCTCAAAACAGTATCAATACCACAACCACGCATAGCCCTAGGCTCACCAATACTTGGTACAACAGCAACAACAACAATAACACGGGAATACAACAAGTAAATCAACTCAAGAACTTCAGAACACAAAGAAACGGATGAACGAGCTCACAATGAAAGAGACAACAGTGAATAATGGTTTCAACAAGAATAGCTCAACAAGGGGAGTGATAGCATGCAACAATGATTTCCACATAACTACAAGTCGACGGTAAGAGAGATAGCAAGAATCAATGATTCTAAATAATGATAAGTCAACAATGAAAGGAATAACGAAACCTCAATTAGGGTTGAGCAATTACGGAAAAGATACTAATATATTCAATTAAGGATAAGCAATTACAGAAAAAATAATAATGGCTTCAATAAAGGATAAGCAATTACGGAAAGAATAATAATAACTTCAATTAAGGATAAACAATTACGGAATGAATAATAATAACTTCAATTAAGGATTAGCAATTACGTAAAGGATAATAATAAATTTAATTAAGAATAAGCAATTACAGAAAAGATAGCATGGCAATAAAGAGGCAATGTATTCAATTAAGGCACATAAGCGTTTAATTGGCAACAAGGGTAAAACATGAATCAATTAAATCCAAATAAGACGCGTAAGGGTAAATTTAGTAAATGGGGGATTTAACATGCTAAAACAACTTCACATCTAATGAACATAAGAACCTAAGAGCACTAAACAGTCAAATTTTCACAAATAAGCCCGAGTACGTACTCGTCACCTCTAGCCAAAAAAATATTAAATCATAAACAAAACTCATAAGAAACAATTCCGGATAATAAAACTTCAATCTTTAAAAAAAATAAAAAGTTAACCCAAAAATCAACCCCGGGTTCACACCTCGGAACCCGACAAAATTTATAAATTCCGAACACCCATTCCATTACGAGTCCAACCATACTAATTTCATCCAATTCCGACTCTGAATCGATGTTCAAAACCAAATTATTCTATTCAGAAAAGGTTTTTAATAAAAACTTCCAATTCTCCAATCAAAACAATATTAATTCAAAAATGAACTTCTGTAATCATATTAAAATACAAAAATTATAGTTCGATACTGACCCCCGTGAAAAGACGAGAAGAACGCCACAAAGATCACCTCAATCGGAGCTCTAGAACTCAAGATATGCTCAAAATACTAAATAAATGCAGTCATATTTTTTTAATACACAGGGAATTTCGCTTCCGCGACCAAAACTCTGCACCTACGGTCTGACAGCTGTAATGTCTGCCTTTGCGGACCGTTTTTCGCACCTGTGGGGTCTCATATGTAGACCCAACTTCGCATTTGCAAAGCACCAACACCGGCTCTCTTCTACGACACTAAAATGAGCAAAACTCCCTCATACGGTGTCCATATTCAATAATTTTTTGCTATGGCTCCGTATTTACGATCCTTATCTAATACTTCAATCAAAACAACAATTGGAGGTCATTTTCTTAATGTGGTAGCATTTATTGTTGAAGAAATGATGTCGAAACATAAAAAACGAGCGCAACACAACCCCAACCTATCCGAAACTCACCCGATCCCCTCGGGACCCCATCCAACCATACCAATAAGTCACAACACATAATACGGACCTGCTCAAGGCCTCAAATCACATCAAACAATATCAGAAATACGAATCACAACATATAAAATCAACCCGGAATGACATCAAATTTTACATCCAAGCCTCAAATGACGTAACAGGGTTAATCCAACTTTATGAATCACAATCCGAGCCCCATATCAACAAAAGCAACTCTCGGTCAAACCTCTTAACCTTCCAAAACTTCAACTTTTCAATTTTTACCAAAATGCTTCAGATTATTCTACGGCCCTCCAAATCCAAATCCGGGTGCACGCCTAAGTCCAAAATAACCATAAGAAGCAATTGGAATCAACAAAATGCCATTTCAGAGTCGTCTATACAAAAGTCAAACTTCGGTGAACTCTTACCGTTTAAGCTTCTAAAACAAGAATCCTTATTCCAAATTGATCATGAATCATCTGAAATCCAAACTCCACCACACACACTAGTCATAATACATAATACGAAGCAGCTAGAGACCTTAAGCCGTCGAACGGGATACTAATTCGCAAAATGACCGGTCGGATCGTTACCTTCTCCCCCTCTTAAACAAACATTCGTCCTCGACCATGCCAAGAATTGTTCTGAAGTCATCAATCCCTGAGTGAACAAACCATACATACACCTGCGGGTGACCCCACATCACCCCAAATCCACGTAAGCCCGATAACACTACCTCAACTGAAGGTTTTTCCTTCCACCAATACAAATAGGCCTTAGAACCAAATTTCTCACCATCCGGTTATTTCCACAATACCTGATTCTTACATCAACGCACGGTATCAGCCTCAACCAGCAGCAATAACCTATGTATACACTCACCAGATACAAACACATGACCTAATACACTACACATATGTCCATAACAACATTCCTAATCATAATAGCCGTCCATACTCAAACCCAGCACTGACAGTTAACCTCATATCAGCTAGAACCCTGTTCCAAACCTCCATAATACCGACAAGGATTCAAGAAGCACGAAGATGCCATGATTATTCACTCAAATAAACAAGTCATGCCCAACACCACTTGGGCACACACCTCACAAGCTAAACCCCAATAAGCACAACATGAATATGACTAAATATACGAGGGAATACATGAAAGAACTATCAAACAAGCCCAACCGGCACAACTCCCTATCAGTAGCATACTATGAATTAACTCCACAAGGGAGAATCAAAGTATACGAACAACTCACAAGGATATCATCCTAATATAACTTCACCGCGACACGTAGCCCGGCCCAAACGTAACAAACCTCATGGAAGCGCGAGGATCCCATCTTCAACTCTAAATCATAAGTAGATTACACATCATGCCAACCGAAACCTTCCACTAATTCAATTTCCGCCAGCAAGGTCACAACACATGTTGAACTCCCACACTGGTATCGCATATAATTCACAAATTGTAACCAACCACCCAGAAATCACATCCAAACCTACCGTAATCGGTAAAAGAAAGTCATTCCTAGTCTAATCGCTCTCAATAATGAATAAAAAAATGATAGACGCGGGCTACCACTATAGAATCTCCCAATAGGGGTAAACACATAAGAAGAACCGAAATAATATATGAA
>AWOL01S0002704.1:46340-61130 GCA_000715115.1 Nicotiana otophora | reverse complement strand
CACTCTGTAACTCATGATCGTTCGACAAAAACTAGAACATACATAGGTCGAGTTAACTGAACTCATTCCTTTTGTAACTATCATGGGCCTACATGGCCACAACCCATTGAAGGAGTACAAATTTTCATAAGCTTAATTCTTAAAATGGTAAAAAGCTAACCTTCTTTTCTTGTAAGAAAATAATTTCTATCTTTACAATAAATGAAATCTCATAAACTTACTTATATTCTGTGTATAATGTAAAGCATATTCGAAAGTAGTAATATTAATAACTATATAAAATTATATTTTCCAAATCTTTTTTTACAAAAATGTTCCATTCAAAATACTAATTCAAATGTATATAACGGGATCAAGGTTGTTAAACTTACGGGGTCTTACAATAACATAATCAGAAATCCTTTATAACCTCGTGAATTGTCTTAATCCTTTCGAGCTCATATAGATTACTACGACTTATCCTAGTATTAAAGTACGGGATGTAACATCTTTCCCCCCTTTAGAAACATTCGTCCTCGAATGCTAACTCTTAGAGGTTTACAAAGTGTTTGCTAGGGTCTCCTCTGTAAACTAATCTAAAACTCAACCTCTATCTGAAGTCTGGAATATTCACAACCATTTGTACTTGAGTATCTCATCGTATATTCTTCACTTTTACCTTACTTACCTTTCAATATCACATCATATATTTTGTTTGTTTCATAAACTTCCTTCCACATAGGTGGAAATTACACCTTAAAGCTCTATTGTGATACCTGCACCTCTGGTGCATACAAAAACTGGTGAAAGCTTCATACTGACTTCTTACGACTCAGCTCTATGACACGATCTGGAAACAAAAGGAAGGTAACATTTCCTAAATGCCCTGTAGCCTCTCAATTATAAATGTGGCGTGCTACACACCCATAACTGAGACTCTAATAGGCACGACTTTGTAGACTCCCTAGGACACGAGTTGCTATGATACCACTTTGTCATGCCCCAAATATGAGGAGGCGAGGTTGGCACCCGGTGCTATACAGTCCCGAGCGCACCACTCTGTAACTCATGATCGTTCGACAAAAACTCGAACATACATACGTCGAGTTAACTGAACGCATTCCTTTTGTAACTATCATGGGCCCACATGGCCACCACTCAAATAAAGAGTAAAAATTTTCTTACGCTTAATTCTTAAAATGGTAAAACGATAACCTTCTTTTCTTGTGAGAAAATAATTTCTATCTTTGCAATAAAGGAAATCTCATACACTTTCTTATATTCTGTGTATAATTTAAAGCATTTTCGAAAGTAGTAATATTAATAACTATATAAAATTATATTTTTCAAACCTTTTTTTACAAAAATGTTCCATTCAAAATACCATATCAAATTTATATAACGGTATCAAGGTTGTTAAATTTACGGGGTCTTACAATAACATAATCATAAATCCTTTATAACCTCGTGAATGGTCTTAATCCCTTCAAGCTCATATGGATTACTACGACTCATCCTGGTATTAAAGTACGGGATGTAACATCTTTCCCCCATTTAGAAACATTGGTCCTCGAAAGCTAACTCTTAGAGATTTACAACATTTCTGCTAGGGTCTCCTCTGTAAACTAATCTAAAACTCAACCTCTATCTAAAGTCTGGACTATTCAGAACCATATGTACTTGAGTATCTCGTATCTTCTTCACATTTACCTTACTTACATTTCAATATAGCATCGTATATTCTGTTTCTTTCATAACCTCCCTTCCACATAGGGGAAAAATACGCCTTAAAGCTCTATTGTGATACTTGCACCTCTGGTGCATACATAATCTGGTGAAAGCTTCATACTGAGTTCTTNCGTATATTCTTCACATTTACCTTACTTACCTTTCAATATCACATCATATATTTTGTTTGTTTCATAAACTTCCTTCCACATAGGTGGAAATTACACCTTAAAGCTCTATTGTGATACCTGCACCTCTGGTGCATACAAAAACTGGTGAAAGCTTCATACTGACTTCTTACGACTCAGCTCTATGACACGATCTGGAAACAAAAGGAAGGTAACATTTCCTAAATGCCCTGTAGCCTCTCAATTATAAATGTGGCGTGCTACACACCCATAACTGAGACTCTAATAGGCACGACTTTGTAGACTCCCTAGGACACGAGTTGCTATGATACCACTTTGTCATGCCCCAAATATGAGGAGGCGAGGTTGGCACCCGGTGCTATACAGTCCCGAGCGCACCACTCTGTAACTCATGATCGTTCGACAAAAACTCGAACATACATACGTCGAGTTAACTGAACGCATTCCTTTTGTAACTATCATGGGCCCACATGGCCACCACTCAAATAAAGAGTAAAAATTTTCTTACGCTTAATTCTTAAAATGGTAAAACGATAACCTTCTTTTCTTGTGAGAAAATAATTTCTATCTTTGCAATAAAGGAAATCTCATACACTTTCTTATATTCTGTGTATAATTTAAAGCATTTTCGAAAGTAGTAATATTAATAACTATATAAAATTATATTTTTCAAACCTTTTTTTACAAAAATGTTCCATTCAAAATACCATATCAAATTTATATAACGGTATCAAGGTTGTTAAATTTACGGGGTCTTACAATAACATAATCATAAATCCTTTATAACCTCGTGAATGGTCTTAATCCCTTCAAGCTCATATGGATTACTACGACTCATCCTGGTATTAAAGTACGGGATGTAACATCTTTCCCCCATTTAGAAACATTGGTCCTCGAAAGCTAACTCTTAGAGATTTACAACATTTCTGCTAGGGTCTCCTCTGTAAACTAATCTAAAACTCAACCTCTATCTAAAGTCTGGACTATTCAGAACCATTTGTACTTGAGTATCTCGTATCTTCTTCACATTTACCTTACTTACATTTCAATATAGCATCGTATATTCTGTTTCTTTCATAACCTCCCTTCCACATAGGGGAAAAATACGCCTTAAAGCTCTATTGTGATACTTGCACCTCTGGTGCATACATAATCTGGTGAAAGCTTCATACTGAGTTCTTACGACTCAGGTCTATGGCACGATCTAGAAACAAAAGAAAGGGAACATTTCCTAAATACCCTATAGCTTCTCAATTATAACCCCCTTCCACATAGGTGGAAATTACGCCTTAAAGCTCTATTGTGATACCTGCACCTTCGGTGCATACAAAATCTGGTGAAAGTTGCAAACGACTTCTTACGACTCAGCTCTATGGCACGATCTGGAACCAAAAGAAAAGTAACATTTCCTAAATGCCCTAAAGCCTCTCAATTATAAATGTGGCGCGCAACACACCCATAATTGAAACTCTACTAGGCACAACTTTGTAGACTCCCTAGGACACGACTTGCTATGATAACACTTTGTCACACCCCAAATATTTGGAGGCGAGGTTGGCACCCAGTGCCATACAGTCCCGAGCGCACCACTCTGTAACTCATGATCGTTCGATAAAAACTAGAACATACATAGGTCGAGTTAACTGAACTCATTCCTTTTGTAACTATCATGGGCCCACATGGCCACCACTCATATAAAGAGTACAAATTTTCGTACGCTTAATTCTTAAAATGGTAAAAATATAACCTTCTTTTCTTGTGAAAAAATAATTTCTATCTTTACAATAAAGGAAATCTCATAAACTTTCTTATATTCTATGTATAATTTAAAGCATATTCGAAAGAAGTAATATTAATAACTATATAAAATTATATTTTTCAAACCTTTTTTTACAAAAATGTTCCATTCAAAATACCATATCAAATTTATATGACGGTATCAAGGTTGTTAAACTTATGGGGTCTTACAATAACATAATCAGAAATCCTTTATAACCTCGTGAATGGTCTTAATCCCTTCAAGCTCATATGGATTACTACGACTCATCCTGGTATTAAAGTACGAGATGTAACATCTTTTCCCCCTTAGAAACATTGGTCCTCGAATGCTAACTCTTAGAGATTTACAAAATTTCTGCTAGGGTCTCCTCTGTAAACTAATCTAAAACTCAACCTCTATCTGAAGTCTGGACTATTCACAACCATTTGTACTTGAGTATCTCGTATCTTCTTCACATTTACCTTACTTACATTTCAATATCGCATCGTATATTCTGTTTCTTTCATAATCTCCCTTCCACATAGGTGGAAATTACTCCTTAAAGCTCTTTTGTGATACTTGCACCTCTGGTGCATACAAAATTTGGTGAAATCTTCATACTGAGTTCTTACGACTCAGCTCTATGGCACGATCTAGAAACCAAAAAAAGGGAACATTTCCTAAATACCCTATAGCCTCTCAATTATAACCTCCCTTCCACATAGGTGGATATTACGCCTTAAAGCTCTATTGTGATACCTGCACCTCCGGTGCATACACAATCTGGTGAAAGTTTCAAACGACTTCTTACGACTCAGCTCTATGGCACGATCCGGAAACAAAAGGAAGGTAACATTTCCTAAATTCCCTATAGCCTCTCAATTATAAATATGGCGCGCAACACACCCATAACTGAGACTCTACTAGGCACAACTTTGTAGACTCCCTAAGACACGACTTGCTATGATACCACTTTGTCACGCCCCAAATATTGGGAGGCGAGGCTGGCACCCGGTGCCATACAGTCCCGAGCGCACCACTCTGTAACTCATGATCGTTCGATAAAAATTAGAACATACATAGGTCGAGTTAACCGAACTCATTCCTTTTGTAACTATCATGGGCCCACATAGCCACCACTCATATAAGGATTACAAATATTCGTACGCTTAATTCTTAAAATGGTAAAAAGATAACCTTATTTTCTTGTGAAAAAATAATTTCTATCTTTACAATAAAGGAAATCTCATAAACTTTCTTATATTCTGTGTATAATTTAAAGAATATTCGAAAGAAATAATATTAATAACTATATAAAATTATATTTTTCAAACCTTTATTTACAAAAATGTTCCATTGAAAATATCATATCAAATTATATAACGGTATCAAGGTTGTTAAACTTACGGGGTCTTACAATAACATAATCAGAAATCCTTTATAACCTCGTGAATGGTCTTAATCCCTTCAAGCTCATATGGATTACTACGACTCGTCCTAATATTAAAGTAGGGGATGTAACATCTTTCCCCCCTTTAGAAACATTGGTCCTCGAATGCTAACTCTGAGAGATTTACAAAATTTCTGCTAGGGTCTCCTCTGTAAACTAATCTAATACTCAACCTCTATCTGAAGTCTGGACTATTCACAACCATTGGCACCTTAGTATCTCGTATCTTCTTCACATTTACCTTACTTACCTTTCAATATCGCATCGTATATTCTGTTTCTTTCATAACCTCCCTTCCACATAGGTGGAAATTACTCCTTAAAGCGCTTTTGTGATACTTGCACCTCTGGTGCATACATAATCTGGTGAAAGCTTCATACTGAGTTCTTACGACTCAGCTCTATGGCACGATCTGGAAACAAAGGTAACATTTCCTTAATACCCTATAGCCTCTCAATTATAAATGTGGCGCACAACACACCCATAACTAAGACTCTACTAGGCACGGGTTTGTTGACTTCCTAGGACACGACTTGCTATGATACCACTTTGTCACGCCCCAAATATAGGGATGCGTGGCTGGCACCCGGTGCCATACTGGCTTGAGCGAACCACTCTTTAACTCATGATCGTTCAACAAAAACTAGAACATACATAGGTCGAGTTAACTGAACTCATTCCTTTTGTAACTATCATGGGCCTACATTGTCACAACTCATATAAAGAGTACAAATTTTAGTACGCTTAATTCTTAAAATGGAAAACAAAAACCTTTTTTTCTTGTGAACGAATAATTTCTATCTTTACAATAAAGGGAATCTCATAAACTTTCTTATATTCTGTGTATAAGTTAAAGCATATTCAAAAGAAGTAATATTAATAACTATATAAAATTATATTTTTCAAACCATTTTTTACAAAAATGTTCCATTAAAAATACCATATGAAATTTATATAACGGTATCAAGGTTGTTAAACTTACGGGGTCTTACAATAACATAATTAGAAATCCTTTATAACCTCGTGAATGGTCTTAATCCCTACAAGCTCATATGGATTACTACGACTCATCCTGGTATTATAGTACGGGATGTAACATCTTTCCTCCCTTTAGAAACATTGGTCCTCGAATGCTAACTCTTAGAGATTTAAAAAATTTCTGCTAGGGTCTCCTCTGTAAACTAACCTAAAGCTCAACCTCTATCTGAAGTCTGGACTATTCACAACCATTTGTACTTGAGTATCTCGTATCTTCTTCACATTTACCTTACTTACCTTTCAATATCGCATCGTATATTCTGTTTCTTTCATAACCTCCTTTCCACATAGGTGGAAATTACGCCTTAAAGCTCTTTTATGATACCTGCACCTCCGGTGCATACAAAATCTGGTGAAAGCTTCATACTGACTTCTTACGACTCAGCTCTATGGAACGATCTGGAAATAAACGTAACATTTCGTAAATGCCCTATAGCCTCTCAATTATAAATGTGGCGCGCAACACACCCATAACTAAGACTCTACTATGCACGGCTTTGTTGACTCCCTAGGACACGACTTGCTATGATACCACTTTGTCACGCCCCAAATATAGGGATGCGTGGCTGGCACCCGGTGCCATACTGGCCCGAGCGAACCACTCTGTAACTCATGACCGTTCGACAAAAACTAGAACATACATAGGTCGAGTTAACTGAACTCATTCCTTTTGTAACTGTCATGGGCCTACATTCTCACAACTCATATAAAGAGTGCAAATTTTAGTACGCTTAATTCTTAAAATGAAAAAAAAAAACCTTCTTTTCTTTTGAGAAAATAATTTCTATCTTTACAATAAATGTAATCTCATAAACTTTCTTATATTCTGTGTACAATTTAAAGCATATTTGAAAGTAGTAATATTAATAACTATATAAAATTATATTTTCCAAATCTTCTTTAATAAAAATGTTCCATTCAAAATACCAATTCAAATGCATATAACGGTATCAAGGTTGTTAAATTTACGAGATCTTACAATAACATAATCAGAAATCCCTTATAACCTCGTCAATGGTCTTAATCCCTTTGTGCACATATAGATTACTACGCCTCATCCTGGTATTAATGTATGGGATGTAACATCCTTCCCCTCTTTAGAAACATTCGTCCTCGAATTCTAACTCTTAGAGATTTACAGCATTTTTGCTAGGGTCTCTTCTGTAAATTAATCTAAAACTCTACCTCTATCTGAAGTTTGGAATATTCACAACCATTCGTACTTGAGTATCTCGTATCTTCTTCACATTTACCTTACTTACCTTTCAATATCGCATCGTATATTCTGTTTCTTTCATAACCTCCCTTCCACATATGTGGCAATTACGCCTTAAAGCTCTACTGTGATACCTGCACCTCTGGTGCATACAACATCTGGTGAAAGCTTCATACTAACTTCTTACGACTCAACTCTATGGCACGATCTGGAAACAAAAGGAAGGTAACATTTCCTAAACGCCCTATAGCCTCTCAATTATAAATGTGGCGCGAAACACACCCATAACTGAGACTCTACTAGGCACGACTTTGTAGACTCGCTACGACACGACTTGCTATGATACCACTTTGTCACGCCCCAAATATTGGAAGGAGAGGCTGGCACCCGGTGCCATACAGTCCCGAGCGCACCACTCTGTAACTCATGATCGTTCGTCAAAAACTAGAACATACATAGGTCGAGTTAACTGAACTCATTCCTTTTGTAACTATCATGGGCCCACATGGCTACCATTCATATAAAGAGTACAAATTTTCGTATACTTAATTCTTAAAATGGTAAAAAGATAACCTTCTTTTCTTGTGAGAAAATAATTTCTATCTTTACAATAAAGGAAATCTCATAAACTTTCTTATATATTTAGTGTATAATTTAAAGCATATTCGAAAGTATTAATATTAATAACTATATAAAATTATATTTTTCAAACCTGTTTTTAAAAAAATGTTCCATTTAAAATACCAATTCAAATGTATATAACGGTATCAAGGTTGTTAAACTTACGGGGTCTTACAATAACATAATCGGAAATCCTTTATAACCTCGTGAATGGTCTTAATCCCTTCGAGCTCATATATATTACAACGACTCATCTTAGTATTATAGTACGGGATGTAATATCTTTCCCCCCTTTAGAAATATTCGTCCTCGAATGCTAACTCTTGGAGATTTACAAAATGTTTGCTAGGGTCTCCTCTGTAAACTAATCTAAAACTCAACCTCTATCTGAAGTCTGGACTATACACAACCATTTGTACTTGAGTATCTCGTATCTTCTTCACATTTACCTTACTTACCTTTCAATATTGCATCGTATATTCCGTTTCTTTAATAACCTCCCTTCCACATAGGTGGCAATTACGCCTTAAAGCTCTACTGTGATACTTGCACCTCTGGTGCATACACAATTTGGTCAAAGCTTCATACTGACTTCTTACGACTCAGCTCTATGGCACGATCTGGAAACAAAAGAAAGGTAACATTTCCTAAATGCCCTATAGCCTCTCAATTATAAATGTGGCGCGAAACACACCCATAACTAAGACTCTACTAGGCATGGCTTTGTTGACTCCCTAGGACACGACTTGCTATGATACCACTTTATCACGCCCCAAATATAGGGATGCGTGGCTGGCACCCGGTGCCATACTGTCCCGAGTGAACCACTCTGTAACTCATGATCGTTCGAGAAAAACTAGAACATACATAGGTCGAGTTAACTGAACTCATTCTTTTTGTAACTATCATGGGCCTACATTGTCACAACTCATATAAAGAGTACAAATTTTAGTACGCTTAATTCATAAAATGGAAAACAAAACCTTCTTTTCTTGTGAGAAAATAATTTCTATCTTTACAATAAATGAAATCTAATAAACTTTCTTATATTCTGTGTATAATTTAAAGTATATTCGAAAGTAGTAATATTAATAACTATATAGTATTATATTTTCCAAATCTTGTTTTACAAAAATGTTCCATTCAAAATACCAATTCAAATGTATATAACGGTATCAAGGTTGTTAAACTTACGGGGTCTTACAATAACATAATCAGAAATCCTTTATAACTTCGTGAATGGTCTTAATCCCTTCGTGCTCATATAGATTACTACGACTCATCCTGGTATTAAAGTACGGGATGTTACATATTTCCCCCCTTTAGAAACATTCGTCCTCGAATGCTAACTCTTAGAGATTTACAAAATTTTTGCTAGGGACTCCTCTATAAATTAATCTAAAACTCAACCTCTATCTGAAGTTTGGAATATTCACAACCATTTGTACTTGAGTATCTCGTATCTTCTTAATATTTACCTCACTTACCTTTCAATATCGCATCGTATATTCTGTTTCTTTCATAACCTCCCTTCCACATAGGTGGAAATTACGTCTTAAAGCTCTACTGTGATACCTGCACCTCTGGTGCATACAAAATCTGGTGAAAGCTTCATACTAACTTCTTATGACTCAGCTCTATGGCACGATCTGGAAACAAAAGGAAGGTAACATTTCCTAAATGCCCTATAGCCTCTAAATTCTAAATGTGGCGCGCAACACACCCATAACTGAGACTCTACTAGGCACAACTTTGTAGACTCCCTAGGACATGACTTGCTACGATACCACTTTTTCACGCCCCAAATATTGGGAGGCGAGGCTGGCTCCCGATGCCATATAGTCCCGAGCGCACCACTCTGTAACTCATGATCGTTCGACAAAAACTAGAACATACATAGGTCGAGTTAACTAAACTCATTCCTTTTGTAACTATCATGGGCCCACATGGCTACCACTCATATAAAGAGTACAATTTTTCGTATGCTTAATTCTTAAAATTGTAAAAAGATAACCTTCTTTTCTTGTGAGAAAATAATTTGTATCTTTACAATAAAGGAAATCTCATAAACTTTCTTATATATTTAGTGTATAATTTAAAGCATATTCGAAAGTAGTAATATTAATAACTATATAAAATTATATTTTTCAGACCTGTTTTTACAAACATGTTCCATTCAAAATACCAATTCAAATGTATATAATGGTATCAAGGTTGTTAAACTTACGGGGTCTTACAATAACATAATCGAAAATCCTTTATAACCTCATGAATGGTCTTAATCCCTTCGAGCTCATATATATTACAACGACTCATCCTAGTATTAAAGTACGGGATGTAATATCTTTCCCCACTTTAGAAACATTCGTCCTCGAATGATAACTCTTAGAGATTTACAAAATGTTTGCTAGGGTCTCCTTTGTAAACTAATCTAAAACTCAACCTCTATTTGAAGTCTGGACTATACACAACCATTTGTACTTGAGTATCTCGTATCTTCTTTGCATTTACCTTACTTACCATTCAATATCGCATCGTATTTTTTTTTTCTTTAATAACCTCCCTTCCACATAGGTGGAAATTATGCCCTAAAGCTCTACTGTGATACCTGCACCTCTGGTGTATACATAATCTAGTGAAAGCTTCATACTGACTTCTTACGACTCAGCTCTATGGCACGATCTGGAAAAAAAAGAAAGGTAACATTTCCTTAATGCCATATAGCCTCTCCATTATAAATGTGGCGCGCAACACACCAATAACTGAGACTCTACTAGGAACGACTTTGTAGACACCCTAGGACATGACTTACTATGATACCACTTTGTCACGCCTCAAATATGGGGAGGCGTGGCTGGCACCCGGTGCCATACAGGCCCGAGCGAACCAATCTGTAACTCATGATCCTTCGACAAAAACTAGAACATACCTAGGTCGAGTTAACTGAACTCATTTCTTTTGTAACTATCATAGGATCACATTTTGGCCACAACTCATATAAAGAGTACAAATTTTCGTACGCTTAATTCTTAAAATGGTAAAAAGATAACCTTTTTTTCTTGTGAGAAAATAATTTTTATCTTTACAATAAAGAAAAGCTCATAAACTTTCTTATATTCTGTGTATAATTTAAAGCATATTCGAAATTAGTAATATTAATAACTATATAAAATTATATTTTTCAAACCTTTTTTTACAAAAATGTTCCATTCGAAATACCATATCAAATGTATATAATGTTATCAAGGTTGTTAAACTTATGCGGTCTTACAATAACATAATCAGAAATCCTTTATAACCCCGTGAATGGTCTTAATCCCTTCAAGCTCATATGGATTACTACGACAAGTACGGGATGTAACATATGCATCAGTCCTATTTGATCCAGGCTCCACTTATTCATATGTATCATCTTACTTTGCTCTATATTTGTGTATATCCAGTGATTCTTTGAGTTCTCTTATCTATGTGTCCATGCACGTAGGAGATTCCATTGTTGTTGACTGTGTGTATCAGTCAGTTTTAGGTGTTATTGGAAGGTTTGAGAGTAGAGTTGATCTATTGTTGCTTAGTATGGTAGACTTTGATATTATTTTGGGCATTTATTAGTTGTCGTCCTATCATGCTATTCTTGATTGTCATGCCAAGATGGTGACATTGGCTATGCCATGTTTTCTATGGTTGGAGTATAGGGGTACGTTGGATTATATGCCTAATAGGGTGGTGTCTTTCCTTAAGTCATATCGGATGGTTGGGAAGGGGTGTGATGCATATCTAGCCTTTGTGAGAGATGTCGGTGTTGATACTCCTACCGTTCAGTCGGTTCCGGCACTGAGAGTCTATCCAGATGTATTTTCGTCAGATCTTACGGGCATGCCTCTCGATAGGGATATCGATTTTGGCATGGACTTGTTGTCGGGAACTAAGCCCATTTCTATTCCACCATATCGTATGGCCTCAGCAGTGGTGAAGGAGTTAAAAGAACAATTGCAAGAGTTCCTTGATAAGGGTTTCATTCGGCCTAGTGTGTCACCTTGAGGTGCTTCGGTCTTCTTTGTGAAGAAGAAGGATGGTTCTATGCGCATGTGTATTTATTATCGGAAATTGAACAAGATTAGAGTAAAGAACATTAATCTATTGCCATGTATTGATAACCTATTTGACCAACTCCAGGGTGCCAGAGTGTTCTCAAAGATTGATTTACGGTCAGGCTATCATCAGTTGAAGATTCGAGATCCAGATATTTCACAGACTGTTTTCAAGACTCGATATGGTCATTACGAGTTCTTTGTGATGTCATTTTGGCTGACCAACGCATCAGGAATATTCATGCACTGGATGAATAGTGTATTTCATCCCTATCTTTACTCATTCGTCATTGTGTTTATTGACGACATCCAGGCGTATTCCCAGAGCCGGGAGGTTCATGAGCAGCATTTGAGTATTGTGCTTCAAACCTTGAGAGAAAAGAAGTTGTATGCACAATTTTCAAAGTGATAATTCTGGCTTGACTTGGTGGCGTTTTTGGGTCATGTGGTGTCGAGTGATGGGATCAAGATAGATTCAAAGAAGATTGAAGCAGTGTAGAGTTGGCCCAGACCGTCATCAGCTTTTGAGATCTATAGTTTTCTTTGTTTGATAGGGTATTACCGGCATTTCGTATAGGGTTTCTCATCTATTTCTGCACCTATGACATGATTGACACAGAAGGGTGCTCCATTCAGATGGACAGAGGAGTATTGGAGAACTTTCAAAAGCTCAAGACTGCTCTAACTATAGCTCCAGTGTTGGTATTGCCTACGGGTTCAGGGTCTTACACTCTGTATTATGATGCATCACGTGTTTGCCTCAGCGCGGTTTTGCTTCAAGAAGGTAGGGTGATTGCCTATGTGTCTAGACTGATGAAGGTGCATGAGAAGAATTTTCCTTTCCATGACTTTAAATTAGCAGCAATTGTTCATGCCTTAAAGATTTGGCGGCACTATTTGTACGGTGCCCTTGTGAGGTCTATATCGATCATCAGAGTCTAAAACATTTGTTCAAATAGAAGGATCTTAACTCGCAGCAACGGAGGTGGTTAGAGTTTCCTAAGGACTATGATATCACCATTCTATATCATCCTAAGAAGGCCAATGTGGTGGCCGATGCGTTGAGTCGAAAGGCATAGAGATTGGGCAGTGTAGCATATCTATCAGCAATGGAAAGGCCATTAACATTGGAGGATCAGGCCTTGGCCAACCGGTTTGTTATGTTTGATGTTTCGAAGATGAGTCATGTTCTTTCTTGCATGGTTTCTTCGTCTTCTCTAAATGATCGTATTAGAGAGCGTTAGTATGACGACCCCTATTTGCTTGTCCTCAAGGATACGGTCCAGCACTGTGATGCCAAGAAGGTTACTATTGGGGATTACGGTATGTTACAGATGTAGGGCCAGCTATGTGTGCCCTATGTTGATGGCTTGCATGAGTTGATTATGCAGGAGGCCCACAATTCGGGGTGCTCTATTCATCCGGGTTCCGCTAAGATATGTCAGGACTTTAGGTAGCACTATTGGTGGAGGAGGATAAAGAATGACATAGTGGAGTATGTAGCTCAATGTCTAAATTGTCAGCAGGTGAAGTTTGGGCATCAACGGCCAAGTGGGTTGCTTCAGAGGCGTGAGATTCTCGAGTGGAAATGGGAGCGAGTTACCATAGATTTCGTTGTTGGGATCCCACAGACTGAAAAAGAAACTTGATGCAGTATGGGTGATTGTGGATAGGAGCCAAGTCCACTCATTTCATTCCAGTGGTACTTATTATTCAGGGCAGCTGGCTCAGGTCTATATTCGCGAGATTGTCCGACTTATGGCGTGCCGGTATCCATCATCTCTGAACGGGGTACGCAGTTTACATCGCTCTTCTAGAAAGTCGTATAGCATGAGTTGGGCACACGGGTTGAGTTGAGAACAACATTCTACCCTCAAACAGACGGACAGTCCGAGCGCACTATTGATGAGTGGTGACTTTACCATTTATTTTAGTCTCTTTTCTTTAGTTTCTGTTTTCGTTAATTATGATATGAGGTTGTTTATGGTGTGTATTGCTAGATTTTCAAGTAAATGATGCCATGAAAAGAGTTGAATTCAATTGAAGTGGAAGTGTGCAAAACAGTGTAAAACAAGTGCACATTCCTTCAGTGATTCCGCATCTGCGGAACACTGTGCGCTTATGCGACCTCGCATTTGCGTGGAGAAGGCCGCATCTCTGGAATTCAAGCAACCTTTGCTGGGATTGCATCTGCAAGTGAGGAAATGCATTTGCGGTCGCACTTCTATTCTTGATGTTCATATCTGCGATCTTGCTTCTGCGCGTGTAAGTCCGCTTCTGCGGAGTAAATCTTTTCCATCAAAGGTCGCTTTTGCGAGAGGCGATCCGCATTTGCAGAACTGCACCAGCGAGGATCCCTCCACATGTGTGGTCAACGGGCTTCAACTATGGACAATTTTGGCATTTCACATTTTCTCCATTCCAAACCCACAAATACACGACCTAGCTTATTGGAAACACATCTTTGACTTAATTTTCAGTCTCATGACTAGAGAAGACAAGTTTGAAAGATAGGGTTCTTGCACACACACTTGGGTCTTGAAGATTTGGAGTTTTTCGTTGAGCATTTCTTACCCATTTATGTTCATTTCTTCATTTCCTTGCTTTGTATTGAATATCTAAGTGTGTAGCATTTTTTCCAACACTTGAATCTTGTTTATGGAAATATTCATATTTAAAGTGTGGATTAAATACCTTATTGTGCTTATGTATTGAACGATTTTTATTTATAATGAAGTGAGTTATTGTTTCTTTAATTATTC
>AWOL01S0002704.1:8246-38715 GCA_000715115.1 Nicotiana otophora | reverse complement strand
AACATCTACTCCGAAAGAGTGGAGAGCAACAACATATCAACTCGAACAACACCCTATTGGGTAGGGACGCCACCGGGTCTATTTTCACCTATGGTCATGAACACAACGCCCAAAATAAAAGGGCGTCAGTACGAAAAATGTACTGAGTATGTAAAGCTAAGAAAGCATATAAATAAGAGTCATAGTATAGGAAACATGATCTCATGTCCTCAACCTGGGTACAGAGGACAACCACCGGGGGCATGAACAATAGAAGCCATAACATATAAAGATGCAACGATACAAATGAGTAGGCCACTTACTGAGTCTTTGTATTAAATACAATATATATTTATTTAGCCCTACATTAGGTCATCTTACTTTACATCGTACCTGGCCTCGCACAGGACTCAGTAAGATTAATTTCCTTTATCACATCATACCCGGCCTCATAAGGTATCGGTCGTACCCCGCCATGTAAGGGATTGATCGTACCCGGCAATGCAAGGGATCAGTAATGTCATAGAGAGCTCGGTCGTACCCGGCCACACAAGGTATCAATTGTACAAGACCATGTAAGGGCTCGTTATCATTTCACATCGTACCCAATTGATTAGTGGTTGCACAATAGGTGTCGTACACGACTATTTGTATTGCAGCTCGCTAAAAATAGATACATGTTCATATGTGGTGATTTGCAGAATCAACTCCAAGAGATATTAAGTTTAACCTCAAAATGAACCATGCTTCCCGATCACAGGATTCCAACTTGGAACAATTTAAACATTAATAGTAATGCTACCGACGAGAATATACAAGGATGGAACAACATTATTTAGAGGGGCATAGAACCACCAAATCTTACAGTGCAGGAATTATATAGAAGGAAGGAGAAACTTACGCTAACTCATGCCAAGAAAGAAAGTCGCCCTACATACCTTGTTGAAGCGCTAGCTACACTTTTAGGATGATCAACCCTCCCTTCAATAAATCCCTAAAATCGATGCAACAAGATAATAACTATTACAATAATTATTCTATGCTCTTTTACGCAAAATATTGTAAGATTCAAACTCATCTTCGACTTCTCCATTACTCGTTTGGAAATCCGAAAAGGGAATTAGGAGTATTTTAGAGAACAAGTGTTGGTGATACTTCTAGAAAATGAGAGGGAATGAGCCTTACTGCCTTTTTATACCAACATAGAAATGTCTGTCGGGTCCTCATGCCAAATGGGCTACCCCGCACCGGTTACGACACCAGGTGGGACACCTGGCGCAAACTTGTGGAATCATGTAATCCCCCTTCCCTTCACATATGTCGCTGGCCAACTGGCCATGTTTGAGACCTAACTTACCAAGATTTATTTAGGTGTGAGGTGTAAAATCATCTCCCCCTCCCCCTTTTGGAATAGTCGTCCTCAAATGTTGGATCACAACCCATCATGATTACCTCATTGTTGCCTCCCATAGCTTGGAAACAATGTGGGTATGTAGATTTCATTTGTTCTTTTGTTTCCCACGTAATTTCTTCTTTACTATTGTTCCTACAAAGCACTTTAACGGAAGCCACTTATTTAGTTTGTAGCTTTCGGACTTGACAATGTAGAATGGCCACCAGAACTTTTTCGTAGGATAGATCTCATGTAACTTTAATAAATTCAAGAGGGGTGATACACAATGGATCACTAAAACACATGCCAATCATAGATAAATGAAATACCGGATGCACTGCCTCCAATTTCGGGGGCAACACCAGCTTATAAGCCACTTGATCGACCTTTATGTATGATTCGATATGGTCAAATATATCAGGGGATGAGTTTGCCTCTTTTACCAAACCTCATCAACTTTCATAGGTGAACTTTCAAGAACACCTAGTCTCCTACAATGAACTCCAAATCTCGCCGCCGGCTATCTGAGTAAGATTTTTGCCTGCTCTGAGCGGTCAATAATCAATTTTGAATTGCCTTCACCTTTTCCCCATCTTGTTGCACCAACGCAGGGCATGATAACTTCATTTCACCAACTTTTAACCGTCGTATAGGAGATATGCACGTTCGTCTGTGTAAGGCCTCATATGGTGCCACCTGAATGCTGGCATGGTAGCTGTTGTTGTAACAAAATTTGATATGTGATATACGATCCTACTAATCACTCTTGATGTTCAGAACATTGGCCCGTAACATGTCCTCGAGCGTGTGAATAGTGCGCTCGGGTTGGCCATGGGTTTTTTGATAGAAAGTTGTACTGAGGTTGATCTTTGTAACAAACCCTTTGTGGAATGATTTCCAATAATTAGTTGTGAATAGAGCACCTCTGTTTGATATGATAGAAATCGGGACCCAATGAAGTTGAATTGTTTCCTCAATATACAACATAGCATATTCTCCAGCCGAGAAAGTAGTTCTGGCTGGAAGAAAGTGAGCTGACATGGTGAGTCGATCCACGATAATCCAGATCTAATCAAACCCTTGACGTGATCATGATAATCCGGTAATGAAATCCATGTTGATCACTTCCTATTTCTAGGTCACAATTTCCATGTATCGCAGCAACCCTCCCAATTTTTGATGTTGAATCTTAGCTTGTTGGTAATTTGGACATGAGTGACATAGCCAACAATGTACCTCTTCATGTTGTTCAACCAGTATAACTGTCAAAGATCGTGGTACGTCTTGGTTGACCCCGGATGAATGGAATACTAGGATTGGTTAATCTCTGCCATGATCGTCTCTTGGAGTCCTCCAAAATTAGGTACACATAGTCGGTCCTTGTATCTAAGGGCCCCGTCCTTGGATAGCCCAAATTCTTGCTTCTTTTTAAAGGGGATGCTTCCTCTTATTTTCACCAAGGCTGGATCGTCCAATTGTCACACCTTTACTTCGGCCACTAACAAGGACTCGACAGTATTCAGAACTGTGATTCCTATGTTACTGGGGTCAAGAAACGGTACGCTTATTCATCTCCAATTTCCGCTCTTCCACATACCGCAGGATGCCCATATACATCCGACTTAATGCATCATCCACCATGTTTGCCTTCATGGGGTGGTATACAATATCAACATCATAGTCCTTTAATACATCGAGTCACTTTCATTGCCTTAAATGCAACTCTTTTTGCTTCAATATGCACTGCAAGCTCTTGTGATCGGTGAATATGTTAATATGACATCCATATAGATAGTGACGCCATATCTCCAGAGAAAAAATGACAGCTACTAGCTCCAGGTTATGGGTCAGATAATTATGCTCATGTTTCCTTGGCTGCCTTGAATCATATACATTCACTTTCTCGTGTTGCATTAATATGCTGCCTAAGCTCACTATCTGGAATCACAGTATATGACATACCCATCGGGTCCCTCAAGAAGAGTTAATACTGGTGCCGAGGTTAACCTATCCTTTAACTCCTGGAAGTTATTCTCATAACCATCAGTCCACCGAATTTTCGCTTCCTTATGCATCAATTTCATCAAAGAAGTAGTTATGGATGAGAAATTCTCAACAAACCTTGAGTAGTAACTAGCCAAGCCAAGGAAGTTGTGTAGGTTGGTATGGGTTGTAGGCCTTAGCCAATTCTTAATTGCTTCAGCCTATTGACTATCAACTTATGTACCCTCGTCGGACACTGTGTGCCCAAGAAAGGCCACTGAGTTCAACCAGAACTCATACTTGGAAAATTTGGGTACAAATTGTGATCCCGAAGTATGCGTAAAACCATTTGCAATTGCTCTCCTTGCTCCGCCTCTGTTCGAAAATATACCTGTATATCATCTATGAACATGAACACAAAAATATCCAAATACTGCTTGAACACTCGAGTCATCAAATCCATGAAGGCCGCTGGTGTGTTGGGACATAACGAGACATTTGTAGTGGACATATCGGGCCCGAAAGGATGTCTTCGGAACATCTTCTTCCTTGATCCTTAGCTGATGATATCCAGATCTGAGATCGATCTTCAAAAAATATTAGACACCTTGCAATTGATGAAACAATATTATCGATCCTTGGAAGTGGATTCTTTCTCTTCATGTTCACCATATTTAGCTGTCGATAATCAATACACATCCTTCACGAACCATCATTCTTTCGAACAAATAGCATTTAGGCTCCCCACGAGGAAGTGGTGAGTCGAATGAAGCCCTTATCAAGAAGTTCCTTCAACTAGTCTGTTAACCTTAAACTCCGTAGGAGCCATTCTGTATGGATGAATAGATATAGGCTGAATATTGAGTGGCACATCAATAGAAAACTCAATCTCCCTCTCTGGTGAAATGCCCTGGAGCTCATCCAAGAACACATCAGGAAATTCAGTGACGACGAAAACCGATTGAAGGGTGGGATGCTTCGCCTCTATATCTTGTACCCATACTATCTAATAGAAACACCCTTTCGGGATCATCTTTCGGGCCCTAAGGTAAGAAATAAGCATCCCTTATGGCTCTGCGAAATTTCCATTCCATTCGATAAGGGGCTCTCCCAGAAAGTTAAAGCGAAATACCCTCCTCCAACAATCAACTATGGCATAACAAGAGGCCAGTCAATCAATTAATATAATGACATTAAATTCTACCATTTTTAATTCATTCAAATCGGCCAAGGTAAGGTGATCATAAATCATCACATTGCAATCTCTATACACTCCCCTAAATATCACGGACATGTCCACTGGCGTGGACACCTGAAATGATTGTCGTAGTAATACATACTTTACCATATTAACCAACAACAAATGGATTAATATATGACAGGGTAGAACCTATCTACCAAAGCATATACACTAATGCAAAATGCGGATAATATACCTATGACCGCGTTTGGTGAAGTCTCGAAATTCTGACGTTCTGACAACACATATATGCAATTTTCTTATTGCCCACCTGGGTTGGTCATGGGCATTCTACCTCTATCTCTATCACTTCCCATCGGCAGTCGTATACCTTGATCACGCGAATGTGATGTCGATAAAGAGGCTGCTACCAACCTCATAGGCGGTATCACGCCACCGATATTTCTTACAGGGAAAAAGCGCATGATGTGACCAGGCTGCCCGCATGAGAAACACAAATTTGAACCCTGGCAACAATGCCCAAAATGACTCCTACAACATCGACCACAATGTGGCTTTAAGGGACGCATCCTGCTAGTATCCCCACTATTCTGCAAACTCTGCCCTTGAATATTTTGTCCCTGACCTAAATAAGTGGTCCTTCTCAAAATTGGCCATAAGACTATGAAGGAATTTTAGTCTCCGAGTTAGGTGTCTGCCAAATCAATGGAGACCTAAACCGCCTCAAAATTCTCCTATATCCCTCGTGGACCGGGGCATTTAGATTGACCCTAGTCGTGATCTCGAGCAACTTGTTGTAGCCTCTTGAGATCCTCTAAGTTCTGTGCATAGTCCTGAATAGGAGTAATATCCGTAATCAGGTTCAAGGAAGCTATAGTAGCCACAACAAGAATCTCATTGAAAGTGGAATGTTAGTTTTGTTCAGCATCCTTGAATCTTTCACTAGAGTAACCACATATTTTTCTTTGGCCTTATTCTAAAATATTTTCTTTCCATTGGAAGGAATGTGTAAAGATTTGACACTTTAGGATAACTATTTTATTTTTCTAGCTGCATTATTTTGTTCCTTGCCCCATGGCTAGGCATCTATCTTCAACACTTTTGTGAGAGGAGAAATATATGTAGAAATATTAGGAACTAATTCTCTCACATAATTTATTATTCCCCAAAAATATGAGATTTGATTTGATGTGAACCAAATAGGAAGGAACCTGAGAAATATGAGGACCTAGGGTGCATTCTCCATATGAAAAATGCATGCACAAAAACTTAATTTCTTGTTTTGCGAAAACCATTTTTTTTTGCTGAAAGCATGACGCCATTTGTTCGCACTAAATATTCAAAATGATTGAGCAAATTAAAATGTTGCTCACAAGAATCATTGAACAATAAAATATCATCAATGTAAACAAGTGAAATATTTTTATCATGGCCTTTTGAAACAAAGATGGAGCATTTTCTAAACTAAAAGGCATGACTTTCCACTGAAAATGGTGATCGGGAATGCAAAAACTAGTTTTTTCCCGATCATTCGGGTGGAATAACAATTCCAAAGGCATGATTTGATATAAAACCTAGAAAAATATTTCACTTTTATAAGTTGGGAGAAAAGGATAAGCTTATTTGGCATGGGCAAGTTATCATAAAAAAATATTGATTGAGTGGATGGTAATTAATTACCAATCTCAATTTTCTTGTTGTTTGCTCGGCTCTTTTGTTGACAAAAATGCTTTGCATGCCCATTGTGAATTTGATGGATCGATGAGATCAAAATCCACTAGCTCCTGACACTCCTTATTTGCTAGCTTAAGGTGGTCGGGATTCATACCAAAGTGACTTGCCTTTGTAGAATTGATATTCTCATATTTCTTTGAAGCCATCTTGATGAAGAACTCTTTATTTTTCCATAAAGGATTGTCACACTTGGATAAGAATTCAGTGTGAGATTCTACGCATGAGTGTTGTGTGATTTGTGAATTCTATCCCATTGGCTTTGATCTGGAGTTTATCATGCAAATCCATGTAAATGTTAAAATCAATAACCAAATCCTTACCTGGTACATATGACCTAATCAATTATTTCTTGTACTTTAGTCCTGGGAAAAATTCAATGGTAATCGAGTGCTTGGTAATGACGGTTGTGGTCAAAATTCCATTTGAGGCAGTGTTGAAATTCTTGAAGTACGACACCCAATACTCATCTGGAACAACTGCAGAGTAATGTGTGAGGCGTATGCTCCCGTGTCAAATAAAAGCTATGACATGTGTTGGTTTGTCCCACTTGGATGCATAGACTTTGCATTCTACTTGCGGGATCACCGTGATGTTGTGGATCTCTTCTCATGTATTGGTTTATCCTACTTGGATGTATAGACTTTGATTTCTGCTTGCGAGATCGCCATGATGCTATGGATCTCTTCTTTCACCTTTTCCTTTGGTTATGAAATTTAGTAATGATCATCACCATATTCCTCATAAACATCCAAGGAAAAGAGCATTTCTTCTGTGGGCTCATCTTCAAGTGAGAAAACAAATTCAAGATAGTCATCATCACTAAAATGAGTGCTTGTATAATCTGTAATTTCAAAGAGAATTCTAATAGTCTGTTTGGACTGAGTGTAGTTTCGCGCAAAATTTTCTATTTTGTTACAAATAAAACATGCTCTATTTCTCCTTGCACCACCCGACCTTCTCCTTCTGAAGTATTTTATTTTCCTTCTGAACCTAGACATGTCGCCTGAGAATTTAGGCAACCCAAATCTTTTGAACTTCTTCCTTGGCGCCTGATATGAGCAATATTTTTTTCCTGTGATTAAAATCTGACCTAGCGCAAGCTCTATCAAGTGCTGGATCAGTCTTCATTATCTTTTTTATTGTTGAAGAATCATATCTTCATTCTGGAATGGGCTTATCAGTCATCCCATCTTGACCATCGTCAACTTCGGAGACATCTGGCTCCCTGGGCTGATTCATGAAAATAGAAGGAAGTTCTTCTTCTGAGGAATCTTGGCAGGAATCAGTACTTACCTCAGAACTATCCTCATGTACTACCCTTATTTAATTACATAGTATAACTGGTGTAAAACAAGTACAACTAACATAAAAGTTTTACAATGTAAGAACCTCATTTGGATAATAGACAAAACATAAAAGCATGATCAAGAACTAGAAAACAAATTGCATGGCCTTATATTTTAGAATTGGTTTGGACAAGACATGGATGATGGCAAAGTGACCCATGAATAGTATTTGCATAGCATTGGTTTTGCGTAAATTTATTGCTTGACATGGATGACTTTTCTTTGATGAAATAAGGGGCCCTTGAATAGTATTTGGATGGCATATAAGTTGGAGACGTTGGACCCTTGGATTTTATGGTAACTCTTTGTGTGTTAAAGTGGCTAAAAAGTGAAAAACTTGTGCAGATAGTTTTGTTTTTTCATAGTAGTTTCTTGTGGGGTAGAGTTATGAAAAGGATAAAAGAGGTGTGCATACTTTTAGTTTTTCAAATGGGTACTTACCTAGGGGGTTAAGAGGTGAAAAATGTTTTAGACACTTGTGCAGTTTTTAGTTTAGAAAAAAGGGGGATTATGGAAGGGAAGTTGGCTAAAAACGTTTAGAAACAACAACAACAACAACCCAGTATAATCCCACTAGTGGGGTCTGGGGAGGGTAGTGTGTACGCAGACCTTACCCCTACCCTGGAGTAGAGAGGCTGTTTCCAAATGACCCTCGGCATCCTTCCCTCCAAGAACTCCCCACCTTGCTCTTGGAGTGACTCGAACTCACAACCTCTTGGTTGGAAGTGGGTATGCAAATTATTTCTTGGCTCATGATTATGCATTATGCTTGTCTTTTAACCCTTATAGCCTTCACTTTTCAGCTCTTGTGTAATATCTCTTTGCGTGCGAATGATTTGCTTTTATATTTCCTGTTCTTTTAACTTTCTTCTTCAGCGACGAAGTACCGATATTCTCCATTTAAATTGATCTTAGCAATTTTTGCGAGATAAATGTCATAGGTGTCTGGTGAGTTTTGTGATGTCTTAACATTTTTCCAATGGAGGTGGGTGGATGAATAATTCAAACTTACTTCCACTCCTAGCCATATCTCCTCCCGAAGGCTCTTATTTTGCTGAAAAATGAACCTATGAGCTCCAGCGTGCTCCATTTCCATTGCTATGACTGTGACTGGATAATGAAACAAAAATGACATCGTATGCATCACCTTTATTGTTCTTTTGATCACACTAAATGGCATGTGGAACATAAATATTTTGACTCCACAAGAATGAAAATGATGAACCTAATATTTTTGAGGTTTGAACCACAATAGAAATATTTTCAGGAAAGGTTCGAGATTGTCAAAGTCTCGAAAATCATGGCACATGAATTCCATGAGATCGTGGTATTGATGGTAGATATACCAAGTGAACTATAAGAGATCCTTTGGAAACTTCTTGGCCTACGCTATGAACACATGGCAGAGTGAATATTTCGGATTATCACCAATAGGTGCTAGTATGGAACCTCCTTAGTTTCAGAAAACCTGGAGTTCATAAAAACCTTTCGCCCAAATAAGATGGACGGATCAATATGATATGAAAAATCAAACAACTTCGGCAGGTGATGTGATGATGGAGAACCTGGGCGTGGCTCATCTGAGAACATGAACATTTGAATTGCTGATTTATTCATTTTCATGTGCTTTTGTTGTAGAAACCTTTTGAAAAAATCACCCTGCCTTCAAAGGAAATCAGTAAAAATATTATCTTTCCCTTTAATGCGCTTGGGATGAAACTTGTATGGAGAAACCATTGAGCCCATCAGAGAATTTTCTAATTCAGAATGACCTTTTGATTCAACTGGATCATCCTCGGAAAAGCCTTCATATCCATCTCTATAAGAAATTGTGAGTGAATTAGAAAAACATTAAACATTTTTAATCCCATTTTTCAGTGTTATCATCTCCTTGAAAGTGAAATGATAGTGTTGTTCGGCATCCTTGAATCTTCCACTGGCGTAACCATATATTTTTCTCTGACCATTTTCTTCCTCAAACAAATGCGCTCCAAAATTAATTATTGGCATCTGTCTGCAATATTTTCTTTTCATTTGAGGGAATGTGCAAAGATTTGACACTTTGGGATATCGCTTTTATTCTTTTCACTACAACATTTTGTTCCTAGCCCAATGGCTGGGCATCTTTCTTCAACATTTTTGGGAGAGGAGAAATATATGTAAAAACACTAGGAATAAAATCTCTCACATAATTTATTATTCCCAAAAACTGTTGGATTTGCGTCGTTGTGAACCCAGTATCGGGTAACTTGGTAACTTACTCAAAAATATGAAGACCTGGGTATATTCTCCATGGGAAAATGCATGCCCAAAAACTCAAACTTCTTTTTTCCAAAAACTATTTTTTGGCTGAAAGAAAGATGCCATATTTCCCACTAAAGATGCAAAATGATTGAAAAAATTTATGTGTTCTTCCCAAGTATCACTGAATAGTAAAATATTATTAATATGAACAAGTGATGTATGGAGGATGGGCTGAAATATTTTTATCATGGCCTTTTGAAACAAATATGGAGTAGATTTTTAACTGAAAGGTATGACTTTCCACTGAAAATGGTGATCGGGAATACAAAAACTAGTTTTTGCCCTATCATCTGGGCGGATTCCTAGTTGTCAAAAACCTAATTGTTTTTAGCAAATATACCACTAGGTTATTCACCTAATAGTTGTTATATATAATAATCCCAAACTAGGTCAAAAGTACAAATTGTCCATGTACAAAGAATAAAACAAAACCAATGGCTATTGCTATAAATACAGTGGAGCAGTAGCATAATGATTAATGGAAATTACAAAGCAAATAATTTGAAACATCCAATTGTTGCTGACGACAATAAATCCATACACTAATTGCAAACAATTCCATGTAGCAAAAATAATGCTCTCACCAGGCGTCATTTGTTGCAATCCAATGGAATGGGTGTGTATTAATCCACATGCCGTAAAGAATTGGTTGTCGGATATCCTCAATATGGTGCTGAAGAACTGAAATTCCAGCGTCGAACTTGTTGTGATGCATTCATCTTGAAGCTTCAAATGAGTCTGTTGGAAACTGAAACCTGCCTTATTGAAGTATTGAATTTGTAATTTGTCAAACAACCCTCAGAATGAGCATGGTAACATGCTAATACCAATGGGAATTGATACAACACCAAACAGTATGTTCAAAACTACCATAGCAGAAGTAAATAGTTATGCGAAACAATACTGCATTATATTGCTGTGAAATGATGTTATGTTGATGTATCTGTATAAGCACAGTTGCACTTGTAGCGCCAATGAATACTCATGATTCTGTCTTGAAGAATCCATAGAGAGTATCAAATGTCCTTGGGATCTTGCAACTGAGGATTGCCTGTAGTTGTGTCCACTTAGCATAATGGTGTTAGTGGTGCGTGACAATTGATACAACTGCAGGTGCTCGAGTACTTGGGATGCTAATAGAAATCCATGCTGACGCCTCAATAAGCTGAACCTATCTGTGGAACCTGCACAATGTAGCGAGCAAATTAGGAGGAAAGATTCTGCTCCCAGGTTCTTGTGTATTCTGGGAGCAGTGAAGAAGATTGGGTAGTGATTGAAGGAGAAAATCTGTGGATGATGTCTGGTTGGTATATTGTTTTTGTATTCCATCAAACCACCCCCAGTATGAGCATGAAGCCAAGCTAATACCACTGGGATGTGATACGATAACACACAAACAATTGATATCTTCATAGTGAACTGATTTGCTAAAACAGTACATCAAACTTAGAAATTTCTTTTGCTTTGGCAAGTTGGGAGAAAAGGGTGAGCTTATTTGGGATGAGAAACATCACATGATAATGAGTGAGGAGGCTACTCTCATGTCAAAGAAAAGTTATGACATATGTTGGTTTGCCCCACTTGGATTGATTTCTGCTTGCGGGATCACCGTGATGATGTGGTTCTCTTCCCATGTGTTGGTTTGTCCCACTTAGATACATAGACTTTGATTGTTGTTTGTGATATCACCATGATTCTATGGATATCTTCTTTCAGTTTTGGCTTTGGTTTTGAAATTTTGTGATGATAATAACCTTATTCCTCATAAACATACAAGGAAAAGAGAATCTCTTATGTGGGCTCATCTTTCTGTGAAAAAACTGATTCACAATTGTCATCCTCACTAAAATGAACGCTTGTAAAATCTGTAATTTCAGAGAGAAGTCTAATAGACTGTTTGAAGTATGGGACGTTTGGCACAAAATTCCTACTTTATTACAAATAAAACAGGCTATATTTCTCTTTGCATTGCCCGACCTTCTCCTTTTAAAGTATTTTGTTTTCCTTCTGAACCTGGACTTGTCGCTTGAGAATTTAGGAAACCTGAATCTTCTGAACTTCTTCCTTGGCATCTTGCATGAGCAATATTTCTTTCCTATGATTAAATCATTATTCATTATATGTTTGGTTGTGGTAGAATCATATCTCCTTTGTAGAATGGGCTCATCAATCATCCCATCTTGATCATCGTCAACTTTGGAGACTTCTAGTTCCCTGGGCTGATTCATGAAAATGGGAGGAAGTTCTTCTTCTGAAGAATCTTAGGAGGAATCAGTACTTATCTGGGATATATCCTCATGTACTACTCTTATTTAATTACATAGTACAACAAACATAAAAGCCTTACAATGCATGATCAAGAACTGGAAAAAATAATTTCATGGCCCTGGGTTTTGAAATTAGTTTGGACAAGACATGGATGATGGTAAAAGGACAAATGAATAGTATTTTCATGCCATTGGATTTGTGTAAATTTATGTCTTGACATGGATGACTTTTCTTTGATGACATGATGGTCCCTTGAATAGTATTTGCATGGCATAAACCTTGGGAAAGTATATGGCTTGAAATGGGTAGGCAACTTTATTGATATATATTTGTATTTTAATGGTAAGTTTTGGTGGTTTAAAGTGGCTAAAAGGTGAAAAACTTATGTAGATTGTTTGTTTTTCGATGGTAATGTCTTGTGGGGTAGAGTGGGGAAAAGGATAAATAAGGTGTGCAAACTTTTATTTCTTCAAATGGGTACTTACCTAGGGGGTTAAGAGTTGAAAATGGTGATACTTGTGCAGTTTTATAGATTAGGAAAAATGGGGATTATGGACGGTAAGTTGGCTAAAAAGGTTTAGAAGACTTATGCAAATTATTTCATGACTCATGATTATGCATTATACTTCTCTTTTAACCCTTCTATCCTTCGCGTTTCAGCACTTGTGATATATCTCTTTGCATGCAGATGATTTTCTTCAATAATTTCTACTCTTTTACCTTTCTTCTTCTGCAACGAAGTACCAATATCCTTATTTAAATTTATCTTAGAAATTTCTGTTGGTGAATCTTCAAGCATTTCCTTGTATCCCTTAAGTGATATCTTAATTTTTTTCCAATGGGGGTGAGTGGAAGAATAATTCGAACTTCCTTCCTCTCCTGGTCATGTCTCCTCTGAAAGACACTTATTTTGCTGAAAACTGATCCTCTGAGCTTCGACGTACTCCTTTTTAATTGCTTGGATTGTGACTGGACAATGAAACCAAAAGGACACCGTAGGCGTCACCTTTATAGTTCATTTGATCACACTAAATGGCCTGTAGAACATAAATATTTTGACTCCACGAGAATGAAAATGATGAACCCAATATCTTTGAGGTTTGAACCACAATACAATAATTTTAAGAAAGGTTCAAGAGTGTCACAGTCCCAAAAATCATGGCACTTGAATTCCATGAGAATGTGGTATTGATGGTAGAGATACAAAAAGAACCATAAGAGCTCTTGTGGAAAAGTCTTGGCCTACGCTACGAACACATGGCATAGTGAAAATTTTGGATTAAAACCAAAAGGTGCTAGTATGGAACCTCCTTAGTTTCAAAAATCTTGGAGTTCATAAAAACTCTCTTCCCTAATAAGTTGAACTGATCAATAGGACCTGAAAAATCAAACAACTCTGGTGGGTGATGTAATGATGGAGAACCTGGGCGTGGCTCATGTGAGAACATGAACATTTGAATTGCTGATTTATTCTTCTTCATGTGCTTTTGTTGCAGAAATATTTTGGCAAATTCATCTTCCTTTCACGACCCAAAATTTCCACCTTTAGGACCGTGATGACACCTAACATTTCACTTACTAGGAAAGCCAACGTTAAAATAATCTTAACCATTTTTAAGTAAATTAAATTAAACAGAAGTCAATTACTGAAATAAAGTGCGGAAGACCATAACTACCGAATCATCACAATACATCCCCGAATCTGATGTAACCAGTGCACGAGCTACTAGAATGATACAAATAAATGTCTGAATACAATTCAAGTTGTTTGAAAGATAATACACAGCTAAGATAAGATAGAAGGGGACTTCAGAACTGTGAACGTTGTGTAGTTGTACCTCAAGTCTCCTCTGAATAGCTGAATCCGAGCACGTCTATGGTACGCCACTGGGACCAACTCCAAAATCTGCACAAGAAGTGCAGAGTGTAGTATTAGTACAACCGTTCCCATGTACTCCATAAGTGTCGAGCCTAACCGCGATGAAGTAGTGACGAGGCTATGACAAGACACGTACATAAACAACCTGTACAAGTAGATACAAATACGAAGCAACAGTAATACAATAAATAACGATTTATAAATTGGGAGAGGACATGTGAAGGGGAATGATATAATAATTTTAGCAGGAGAAGTATCACCTAGCACCCAATTAATTCTCAACAATAAAATGAGCAACTAATAATATGAAAATGGCACGGCACTACCCTTCGTGTTTTTACTCTAATTTCTCCCATAAACTTATAAATAAATAATATTAATTGCACGGAATCACCCTTCATGCTTTAACTCTCTTTTGGCACGATATCACCCTTTGTGCTTTTACACTCTCTGAAAATGCACGGCATCACCCTTCGTGGTTTTACACTCAAAAATGACACAACAACACCATTCATGCTTTTACACTCTTTCTCACCATGACAATGATAGTATAAATAATAAAAATGGCACGACATTACCCTTCGTGCTTTTACACTCTTTCTCACCATATTCAACAATAATTAAATCAATAATATTTTCATGAATAATGATCAAATAATCAATAATAAACTTAAGCAGGAATATCTTAATTTGAAAAGCAATTATTCAAAATAAAATAAATTCCTCCAGTATGCTTTGACTCAACCACAATGCACAAGTACTTGTCACCTCACATATACGTCATACCCGCACATTAAATCATGTAGCAAATAAACAAATAAATCCTACTCCCGCAAGTCAAGGTTAACCACTACACTTACCTCACTTTTCAACAAAATTCAAGATTCCAATAAATTTTTGCCTCGCGAATTCATATCTAAAATCCTCAAATCTAGTCATACAATTCAAAAAACACAATACAAATCGTAGCAATTAATTCCATATGAATTTACTAATTTTCTGGATTAAAATACGAAATTCATTAAAAACTCAATAGTGGGGCCAACGTCTCAAATCTCAAAAAAACTTACGAAATCCGAACACCCCTTCTGAGACGAGTCCAACCATACAAAAATTATCAAATTCTGATATCAAATGGACCTTCAAATCTTAAAATTTTCATTTTTTTTGAAAGTTTTACAAAAATTCCAATTTCTTCCATCTAAATTCGAAATAAATGATGCAGATAGACATGGATTTATGAAATATAATCACCTTTTGCTAAAGCACACTTACCCAATTCAAAGTCGTGAAAATCCCTTTGAAATTGCCTAAATCCGAGACTCAAAACTCAAAAATGAATAAAAATAGTTAACTTCCGATTTTATGGGTTCTGTCCAGGCTTTTTCGCATCTGTAGACACTTGACCGTATCTGTGTTTTTGCTTTTGTGGAAATTGGGCTCGCTTCTGTTGGTTGGCTTGCTTCTTTGAACTCGCTTCTGTGCAAGGATGCCCCTTCCCCCCTTTTTCCGCTTCTGCGATACGTGGGCCGCTTCTACGGTCGCGCTTCTGCGACACCCCATCCTCTTCTGCGGACTGTCCGCTTCTGTGAGGCATAGCTCACTTCTCCGAGCTCGCATCTGCGGTCTAAAATCTGCAGGTGAGATTACACCAAAAGGCCAAAGTCCAAATTTTGATCCGTTAACCATCCGGAATCCACCCGAGGCCCCTGGGACTTCTACCAAATACACCAACAAGTCCTAAAATATCATATAAACTTAGACGGGACCTCACATCACATCAAACAGTGCTAAAACCACGAATCATACCCCAATTCAAGCTTAAAGAACTTAAGAATTTTCAACTTCTACATTCGATGCCGAAACCTATCAAATTAAGTCCGATTGACCTCAAATTTTGCACACAAGTCATAAATGACATAACGTATGTATTTAAATTTCCAAAATCAGATTCCGACCCCGATATCAAAAAGTCAAATCCATGGTCAAACTTTGGAAATCTTTAGCCTATAAATTTCTAGTTTCCGTTAAATATCGATAATTTGAGCTAGGGACCTCCGAATTCGATTCTGGGCATGCACCCATGTCCCAAATTACGATATGGACCTACCAGGACTATCAAAACACTGATCTGACTCTATTTTCTCAAAATGTTGACCAACGTTAACTCAGTTGAGTTTTAAAGCTCTATTGCATATTTTAATCAATTTTTCATATAACAACTTTCCAAAAAATATTTCAGACTATGCACGCAAGTCGAGGTATGATGAATAGTGCTTTCGAGGTCTTATAACACAGAAATGAATGTTTAAATTAAATATGACATTTTAGGTCATCACATTCTCCACCTTTAAAAGAAACATTCATCCTCGAACGGAATTAGAAAAAGTACCGGGGCTGGTAAAAACGTGTGACAATCTACTCTGCATGTCCGACTCAGACTCCCAGGTAGATGCTTTTACCGGCTGACCTATCCATTGCACTCAAACTGATGGATAACTCTTAGACCTCAACTATCGCACCTGCTGGGATAGAATAGCTACCAGATCCTCCTCATAAGTCAAATCCTTGTCCAATTGGACTGAGCTGAAATCTAACACATGGGATGGATCACATGATATTTCCTGAGCATAGACACATGGAACACTCGATGAACTGCTGATAAACTAGGTGGTAATGCAAGCTTGTAGGCTACTTCACCCACCCTTACAAGAATTAAAAAGGGTCCTATATACCTAAGGCTCAACTTGCCCTTCTTTTTGAACCTCATTACACCTTTCATAGGTAAAACCCGGAGAAATACTCTTTCTCCAACCGTGAATGAAATATTACAAACTTTATGGTCGGCATAACTCTTTTGCCTAGACTGAGCTGTGCGAAGTGGATCCTGAATAATTTTGACCTTATCCAAGGCATCCTGTACTAAATCGGTACCCAACAACCGAGCCTCTCCTAGTTCAAACCAGCCAACTGGCAGACGACACCATCTTCCCTATAATGCCTCATATGGAGCCATTTGAATGCTCGACTGGTAGCTGTTATTATAGGCAAACTCTGCAAGTGGTAAGAACTGATCTCAAGAACCTCCAAAGTCTATAACACAAGCACGACGCATATCTTCCAATATTTGAATAGTGCGCTCAGATTGTCCGTCTGTCTGTGGATGAAATGATGTACTCAACTCAACCCGTGTGCCTAACTCACGTTGTACGACCCTCCAGAAGTGTGAAGTGAACTGCGTACCTCGATCAGAAATGATAGACACGGGCACACCGTGAAGGCAGAGAATCTCACAGATGTAAATCTCTACTAACCGCTCTGAAGAATAGGTAACTGCTACTGGAATGAAATGTGCTGACTTGGTCAACCTGTCCACAATGACCCATACTGCGTCGAACTTTATCTGAGTCTGTGGAAGCCCAACAACAAAATCCATAGTGATATGCTCCCACTTCCACTCAGGAATTTCTAACTTATGATGTAAACCACCAGGTCTCTCATGCTCGTATTTGACCTGCTGACAATTTAGATACCGAGCTACATATGAAACAATATCCTTCTTCATTCTCCTACACAAATAATGTTGCCGCAAATCTTGATACATTTTGGCGGCACCCGGATGAATAGAATACTTGGAATTGTGTGCCTCCTCGAGAATTAATTCATGAAGCCCATCCAATTTAGGCACAAAAATACGACCTTACATCTGTAGAACTCCATCTTCCCCCACAACAACCTGTTTGGCACCACCGCGTCATACCATGTCCTTAAAGACAAGAAAATGAGTATCATTATACTGTCGCTCTCTGATACGCTCATATAGAGAAGACCGAGCGACTGTGCAAGCTAGAAATTGACTGGGTTCTGAAACATCTAACCTCACAAACTGATTAGTCAGTGTCTGAACATCTACAGCTAACGGTCTCTCACCAACCAGAATATATGCAAGAATGCCCATACTCGAGATATCATCATGAATACAACCACAAAAGAATCCAAATAGAGTTTGAACACCCGGTTCATCAAATCCATAAATGTTGCTGGGGCATTTGTCAGCCTAAATGACATCACTAGGAATTCGTAATGTCTATACCGAGTCCGAAAAGCTGTCTTAGGGACATCAGATGCCCTAATCTTCAACTGATGGTAGACAAACCTCAAATTAATCTTTGAAAACACCCTGGCACTCTGAAGATGATCGAATAAGTCATCAATTCTTGGCAACGAATATTTGTTTTTGATAGTGGGCTTGTTAAACTATCGATAATCTATACACATCAGCATAGAGCCATCTTTCTTCTTTACAAATAGTATTGGTGTACCCAACGGCGAGACACTAGGCCCAATGAATCCCTGATCAAGCAAGTCTTGTAACTGCTCCTTCAATTCTTTCAACTCCAGTGGGGCCATATGGTATGGTGGGATAGAAATGGGCTGAGTGCTTGAAGCTAAATCAATATAGAAGTCAATATCTCTATCGGGTGGCATTCTTGGCAGATCTGCAGGAAATACATCTAGAAATTCACGGACAGCTGGAACTAAATCCATATAAGGAACTTCCTTGTGGGGATCGTGAATATAAGCCAAATAAGCTAGACACCCCTTCTCGACCATACGCCGAGCTTTCACATAAGAGATAACCTTGCTGGTAGAATGGCCAAGAGTCCCTTTCCACTCTAGTCGAGTTAACCCCGGCATGGCTAAGGTCACCGCTTTGTCGTGACAATCCAATATAGCATAATAAGGTGACAGCTAATCCATACCCATAATGACATCAAAATCTACCATGTCAAGTAGTAGAAGATCCACGCTAGACTCAAGACTCCCAATATTAACCACACACGAATGATAGACATGATCTACCACAATAGAATCTCTCACCGGTGTGGACATACACACAAAAGTACTCAGAGAATCACGAGGTACAACAGATATGAAGCAAAATAGGATGACACATAGGAATAAGTAGATCCTGGATCAAATAGAACTGAAGCATCTCTATGGCAAACTGAACCATACCTGTGATCACTACATCAGATGACTCTGCCACAGGACTAGCTGGAAAAGCATAAAATCAGGGCTGGGCCTCACCACTCTGAACCGCGTCCCTGGGACAGCCTCTAACTCGCTGGCCTCCACCTCTAACAACCTGACCTCCACCTCTAGCTGTCTGATCCCTACCCCTAGCTGACTTGGCGGGTGGCGGAATAGTTGGTGCTAGAATCATAGCACGGGAACCCTGCTGCTGTGAACTTCCCAATGCCCGAGGGCAAAATCTAGCAATGTGTCTCGAATCACCATAAGTATAATAGGTCTTCGGCTATTGTGACAGCTGGCCCTGGAACTGGCCATGTAGACCTGGATAACCACTTTGATGACACCAGATCAGAGGTACATTAATAGGAGCTGGTGGTGTACTATAAGCTAGCTGGTCACATAAGACACGTAATGGTTTTGACCGCCTGAAGTACTTTAGGATGCCTGAAGCGCTGAATGAAATGGCCTAGGAGGATGGCCTCTACCAAAATTACCCCTGCCTCCAGACGTGGCACCACTGAACCCACCAAACTAGCGAGGCCTCTTATCAGACCCCCTTCCCTCTCTCCCGTGCAAGAACCATCTCGATCCTCCTCGCAACATTAGCAGCCGCTTGAAAGGAAATCTTATTTTCGGTCGCCTTGGCCATCTGTAGCCTGATAGGGTGAGTGAGTCCCTCAATAAACCTCCTTACTCTCTCTCTCTCTCCCTCAGTAGGTAGTAAAAGAAGAGCATGATGGGCTAAATCCAAAAAAATAGGTCTCGTACTGAGTAACAGTCATACTGCCCTGCTGTAGACGCTCAAATTGCATGCGATAATCCTCTCTCAATGTGATAGGGAGGAACTTCTCTAGAAAAGCTGTGAGAATTGCTCCTAGGTCAATGTATGTGATCTAACTGGTCTGGTCAACGTATAATCTCTCCACCACCTCTTGGCGGAACCCGTCATCTGAAATACAGTAAAATCGAACCCTTTGGTCTCAACTATACCTATGTTCTGCAATACCTCTTGGCAGCGGTCATGATAATCCTGTGGATCCTCAGAAGGTGTACCACTGAAGTGAACTCAAAAGAGCTTAGTAAACTTATCCAATCTCAATAAGGCCTCAGAAGACATGGCAGGCTTATCACCGGCCTGTACCGCAACAACTGGCTAAACTACCCCAACTGAGGGGGCTGCTGGAGCCTGATACTGGGGAGCCATCTGCTCCGGAGCGGGAGTAGTGGGAGTTTGTGCTACTCCCCCAGCTTGTGAGACAGCTGGTGCCACTGAAAATGTACCACTCTAGGCCACACCCTCCATAAGGCTCAGCAAACAGACTAGAGCGTCCTGAAGCACTGGAGTAGCTATGAATCCTTTAGGGACCTGGACTGGTATAACATGTGCGGTCTGAACCGGAACCTCTGCTTCCAAATCCACCTGAGGTTCTACAACAGGTGTTGTTGCTCGAGCTCTAGACTGAGCTCTACCTCTGCCTCTGCATCGACCTCTAGCGCGACCTCGGCCTCGACCTCGTCCCTTGGTCATAGTTGCCAATGGGGGCCCTGGCCTTTGTCCATCTATAGATGTATTATGCGTTCTCGACATCTGCAAGAGAATAAGAAAAGACTGGTTCAATCAACGATGACAGAATAAAATCGCATGACGAAATAAGAAAGAAGTGATATTGTTCCTAAAATTCACAGCCTCTGAGAGATAAGTACATACTTATCCGTACCGATCCTTCAGACTCTACTAAGCTTTCTCGTGACTCATGAGACCTAAGTAACTTAGTGCTCTGATACCAACTTGTCACGACCCAAAATTTTCACCTTCAGGACTGTGATGGCGCCTAACATTTCACTTGCTAGGCAAGCCAACGTTAAAATAATCTTAACCATTTGTAAGCAAATTAAATTAAACAGAAGTCAATTACTGAAATAAAGTGCGGAAGACAATAAATACTGAATCATCACAATACATCCCCAAATCTGTTGTCACAAATGCATGAGCTACTAGAATGATACAAATAAAGGTCTGAATAAAATGCAAGCTATTTGAAAGATAATAATAACTAAGATATGATAGAAGGGGACTTCAGAACTACAAACGCTGTGCAGTTATACCTCAAGTCTCCTCTGAGTAGCTGAATCCGAGCACATCTATGGTACGCCACTGGGAACAACTCCAAAATCTGCACAAGAAGTGCATAGTGTAGTATGAGTACAACCGACCCCATGTACTCCGTAAGTGTCAAGCCTAACCTTGATGAAGTAGTGACGAGGCTGTGACAAGACACATACGTAAACAACATGTACAAGTATATACAAATACGAAGCAACAATAATTTAATAAATAACAATTTATACATTATGAGGGGACATGCGAAGGGGAATGATATAATAATTTTAGCAGGAGAAGTATCACTTAGTAGCCAATTAATTCATCAACAATAAAATGAGAAACTAATAATAAGAAAATGGCACAGCACCACCCGTTGTGCTTTTACTCTCATTCCTCCCATAAACTGATAAATAAATAAATAAATAATAATAATAATAATAATAATAATAATAATAATAATAATAATTGGCACGATATCACCCTTCGTGCTTTTACACTCCCTGAAAATGTCACGGCATCACCCTTTGTGCTTTTACACTAAAAAATGACACGGCAACACCCTTCGTGCTTTTGCACTCTTTCTCACCATGGCAATGATAGTATAAATAATAAAAATGGCACGGCATGACCCTTCATGCTTTTACACTCTTTCTCACAATATTCAACAATAACTAAATCAATAAAAAATTTATGAATAATGATCAAATAATAAATAATAAACTTAAGCAGGAATATCTTATTTAAATAAGCAATTATTCAAAATAAAATAAATTCCTCCAGCATGCTTTGACTCAACCACAACGCATAAGTACTCGTCACCTCACATATACGTTGTACCTGCACATTAAATCACGTAGCAAATAGACAAATAAATCCTACTCCCTCAAGTCAAGGTTAACCACGACACTTACCTCACTTTGCAACCAACTTCAATGTTCCAATAAACCTTTGCCTAGAGAATTCGTGTACGAAATTCTCAAATCTAGTCATAAACAATTCAATATACTCATAAAAATCATAGGAATTAATTCCATATGAATTTACTAATTTTCTGAATTAATATCCGAAATTCATCTCAAAAATCAATAGTGGGGCCCATGTCTCAAATCTATGAAAAACTTACGAAATCCGAACTCCCGTTACGAGATGAGTCTATACCATATAAAAATTATCAAATTCTGATGTCAAATTGATAGGGAGCTGTGGAGGTCGTGTATTAGGGTTGTAGGTTAGGAGGTAGTTGAGTCTTTCCTTAGTTCGGACATTTGTGAGGCTAGCTTGGAAGGGTTTTGTTTGAGACATCTAGTGGCAATATTGTGTCTTACTACTCTTTCGATTTTCATGGAGCCGACTCTATCTAATGGTTACCGCTTTTGCTCTGCACCTATTTTTTGGCTTTCATGATGTTGTTAAATTTGTCTTATGGTATCTGTTGGTGGTACAGATATTGTCTCTTTTCTTTTCTTTTCTTTTCTTTTCTTTTCTTTTCGTCTTCTTGAGCCGAGGGTCTTTGGGAAACTACCTTTCTACTCCTTGGGGCAGGAGTAAGGTTTGCATACACACTATCCTCCCCAAACCCCACTAGTGGGATTTTACTGGGTCGTTGTTGTTGTTGTTGATGATGATGTCAAATTGACCTTCAAATCTTAAATTTTTCATTTTTTGGAAAGTTTTACAAAAATTCCAATTTCTTCCATCTAAATCTGAAATAAATAATGAATATAGACATGAATTTATGAAATATAATCACATTTGGTTATAGAACACTTACCCAATTCAAAGTTATGAAACATTCCTTTGAAATCGCCTAAATCCGAGACTCAAAACCCAAAAATAAGTAAAAATGGTTTACTTCCGAGTTTATGGGTTCTGTCCAGGATTTTTCGCTTTTGCGGACACTTGACCGCATCTGCGGTTCCGCTTTTGCAAAAATGTTGGTCGCTTCTGTGGGCTGGCTCGCTTCTGTGGACGAGAGTCCGCTTCTGCGAACTCGCTCTGCGCAAGGCTGCCCCTTCCCCCTTTTCCCGCTTCTGCGATGCATAGGCAACTTCTGCAGTTGCGCTTCTATGATACACCATCCGCTTCTGCGAGGTATGGTTCTCTTCTACGAGCTCACTTCTGCGGTCTAAAATCTTAAGGTGCGATTACACCAGAAAGCCAAAATATCAGATTTTCCTTAAGTCCAAATTTTGATCCGTTAACCATCCGGAATCCACCCGAGGCCCCCGAGACCTCAACCAAATACACAACAATATCCTAAAATATCATACAAACTTAGTTGAGACATCAAATCACATCAAACAACGCTAAAATCACGAATCATACCCCTATTCAAGTTTAAGGAACTTAAGAATTTTCAACTTCATACCCCCATTCGATGTTGAAGCCTATCAAATCAAGTCCGATTGACCTCATATTTTGCGCACAAGTCATAAATGACATAACGGACCCCGATATTAAAAAGTAAAATCCGTGGTCAAATTTGGAAATCTTTAGCCTTTAAATTTCTAGTTTCCGTTAAATAGCGATAATTTGAGCTAGGCACCTCCGAATTCGATTACGGGCATACACCCATGTCCCAAATCACGATACGGACATACCGAAGCTGTCAAAACATTGATCAGACTTTGTTTGCTCAAAATTTTCACCAAAGTCAACTCAGTTGAGTTTTAAAACTTTACTTCACATTTTAATCAATTTTTCATATAAAAACTTTCCGAAAAATTATTCGGATTGCACACGCAAGACGAGGAGTGATGAATAGCACTTTTCAAGGTCTTATAACATAGAAATAAATGTTTAAATTAAAGATGACATTATGGGTTATCACATTATATTTCCCTTTCAAGTGCTTGACCTGAAACTTGTATGGACAAAACCATTCAGCCCATCTGAGAACTTGCGAATTCGGAATGACCTTTGGATTCAACTGGATCATCCTCGGAAAAGCCTCGATGACCATCTGTATAAGAAATGGTGAGTGAATTAGAAGAAAATTGAACTTTTTAATCCCATTTTTAACTGCAAGAATCTCCTTGAACATGGAATGATAGTGTTGTCCAGCATCCTTGAATCTTCCACTAGCCTAACCATATATGTTTCTCTGAATATTTTCTTCATCAAATATAATTGCACTCAAATATTCATTACTGGCATCTGCCTGCAATATTTTATTTCCATACGAGGAAATGTGCAAAGATTCTGACACTTTGAGACATCTCTTTTATTTTTTCTCACTGCATCGTTTTGATCCTTGCCCCAGGGCTGGGCATTTTGCTTCAAATTTTTTGTGAGATGACAAATATATGTATAAAGTTAGGAATAAAATCTCTCATTTAATTTATTATTCCCAAACACTGCTATATTTGCTTCATTGTGAACCCAATATCGGGGAACTTGAGATGTTCCTTAGAAATATGAGGTACTGAGGTGTGTTCTCCATGGGAATAATTCATGTCCAAAAAAGCAATCTCTTTTTTTGCAAAAACCATATTCTTTAGCTGAAAGGATGATGCCATTATTTCGCATTAAATATGCAAAATGATTGAGCAAATTTATATGCTCCTCCCAAGTATCACTGAATAGTAAAATATCATCAATATAAAGAAATGATATGTGAAGGATGGATTGAGATATTTTCATCATGGACTTTTGAAACAAAGATGGGGTAATTTTTAAACTGAAAGGCATGACTTTCCACTGAAAATGGTGATATGGAATATAAAAACCAATTTTTCCCTATCATCCGGGTGGATTCCCAATTACCAAAAGCCTGATTTGAGATCAAACCTAGAATAATATTCTTTTTAGACAAGTTGGGACAAAAGGGTGAGCTTATTAGGGATGGAAAATTTGTCATCCAAAAGAAAATGATTGAGTGGTTGGTAATTAATTGCCAATCTCAATTTACCTCTTGTTTGCTCGGATTTTTTGTTAACATAAAATGCTTAGCACGCCCATTGTGAATTTGATGGGACAATGAGATCAAAATCCACTTTCTCCCGATATTCTTATTTTGCAAGCTGAAGGTGGTATGTATTCATACCAGAGTGACTTGACAGTGTAGGATTGATATTATCATTTTTCTTCAAAGGTAGCTTAATGAAGAACTCTTCATTTTTCCATAATGATTGTCACATCCTGTTAAGAATTGAATGTAAGATTCTACACAGGAGTGTTGTGTGATTTTTGCTCCAATTTCCCTGACTTGATCTTCTTTTATGAGCTGGAACAATCTCAGGACTACACAATACGACTTGAATTGCTTTTTAAATGCTATCCCATTGGCTTTGATCTGGTGTTTGTCATGTAAAACCCTATAAACATCAAAACCAATAATCAAATCCATACTTGGGACATGTGACTCAATCAATTTGCTTATGTGCTTGGGTGCTTCAGTCCTAGGAAGAATTCAATGTTGATCAAGTGCTTAGTAATGACAGTTCCGTTCAGAATTCCATTTCATTTTGTGTTGAAATTCTTGAAGTACGGCACCCAATACTCATATTGTAAGACCGCATGATTAATGAGTAAAGAGTCTGCTTCCAAGTCAAAGAATGCTCTAGCATGTGTTTGTTTGTCCCACATGGATGCATAGAATTTGATTTCTACTTGCGGGATCACCGTGATGCTTTGGATCTCTTCTTTCATCTTTGGCTTTAGTTTTTAAATTTTATAATGATCATTTCCATATTCTTCATAAAAATCTAGGGAACAGAGAGTCTCTCTTGCGGGCTTATCTTCAAGTGAGAAAACTGATTCAAGATTGACATCTTCACTAAAATGAATGCATGTGTAATCTATAATTTCATAGAGAAGTTTAATAGATTTCTTGGACTGCAGGTAGTTCAGCGCAAAATGTCATATTTTATTTCAAATAAAACATGCTCTATTTCGCCTTGCATTGCCTGGCCTTCTCCTTCTAAAGTATTTAGTATTCGAACCTGTCGCTTGAGAATTTAGGCGACTTGAATCTTTTGAACTTCTTCCTTGGTGCATGACACAAGCAATCTTTCATTATGATGATTAAATCTGACATGCGGAAAGATCTATCAAGTGTTTGATTATTCTTCATTATCTGTTTGGTTGCGGAGGAATCATATCTCCTTTATGGAATGGGCTCATCAGTCCTCCCATCTTGATCATCGTCAACTTCGAAGACCTCTGGCTCCCAGGGCTAATTCATGAAAATGGGAAGTTTCTCTTTTGAAAAAACTTGTGAGGAATTAGTACTTACCTCGGAACTATCCTCTATTGGAACTTGTTGGATCGAATCATCGGTAAGCTCCTCTTTTTTCTTGGTATCGAACCCTTGAGATGTTACCTCTTCTAAATCTCTCTGTGGTTGGGGCAACATAGGGGCTTGGGGTTTGGAGGGTAGAGATCTTGAGGTTCTCATAGTTAACAATTATTTAGCTTTCTACTACATCTCTATTCTTTCTCGGGTGTCTCTAGGTTGCAAGTGCATTTCTTTTTCCAAACTAACTTTGCAATGTCAAATTTGAGTTCTTTAATAGTTAGAGAAAATTGATTATGAGCAGCTATATGGATTTTTATTTGTAGAGAGTAAAAGATAGAAAAAGGATAATCTAGATGAGGATGGGGATATCTTTGGGTTGAGAATGTACTTGTGAGAGGAAGAGAAGTGACTTGAGGACATATGGGTTTCATGGGCACAAGGTGATAACTTTTCAAGAGGTGTAATTGTTTAGAGACACCATCACTTTCTGGAATAAATGGAAAAGAGAAGTACCCGACGGACAATTATCGTACGACAATCTTACTAACCTGTTGTCCAAGGCTTTGATGAGTCCTGCATGTTGGGAAGACTTTCCTACAACCTGTTCGACCTTTTTCTCATTTTTCACACCGCTAAGCATTTTATTCTGAGTGTGTAAAATTTTTTTAACAGTGCTATCAATGTTGTTCAAGATTCTATTTTGAGAAATAGAATTTTCAGACTGACAATTGATTGTTACTTCAATGTCACTAGATAGTAGTTTTTCTCATTAGGGCAAAACAACATTCTTTTTGGGGATTTTGGGGGCATGATCTGCACCATACTTACTGCAAAATCATGGGTATATCTGCCGCTAACAGGGATATACATTAGTATTTCAGGATTGTTAGAGAAAGCGGATACCTCGTCAACTTCCCAACTAGGGTGATTGGCCTGGCATTTTCTCTGGAAATATTGCCCATTCCTGAGGGTTATAGCTGACAAGGTATTTATACTTACCTGGGAGCTGAGCAAGCCAAGTGATGGGTCGCCCTTTTCATACCTTTCACGAAGGCATTCTACAGATGATTTGCACTTTTTCTTTCTGACCTTCTTGTTTTTCTTTCTGGGCACCCGATAGTATTCTGCTAGCTCCTCAATGAATTCTTGGCAGGAACATTCAATTTCCCATGGGCAGTGACCTGCGAAAGGAACCTTGAACCACTACATATTTCTACCTTTGATGTAAAAGTGCACAGTCCATTCGATGGTCGGACATGCTTCCATCTATTCATGAAAGAAATACTCTGGATTATATCCACAGGGAGAGTGGTACATCGGATGTATCATATGGAAAGAAAAAGTAGCCTCGATTGGATTTTTAAGGTGAGAGTGGTCGAAATCTATGACATGTGTTTGTTTATCCCACTTGGATGCATAGACTTTGATTTCTGCTTGTGGGATCACCGTGATGTTGTGGATCTCTTCTTTCACCTTTGGCTTTAGTTCTGAAATTTGGTAATGATCATCACGATATTCTTCATAAATATCTGGGGAAAATAGAGTCTCTTCTGTGGGCTCATCTTCAAGTGAGAAAACGGATTCATGATCGTCATCTTCGCTGAAATGAAAGCCTGTGTAGTTTGTAATTTGAAAGAGAAGTCTAATACACTGCTTCGATTACATGCAATTCCTCAGAAAATGTCATATTTTATTACAAATAAAACATGCTCTATTTCCTCTTGCATTACCCTACCCGTTCTAAAGTATTATTTTTCCTTCTGAACTTGGACCTGTCGCTTGAGAATTTTGGAAACTTGAATCTTTGGAACTTCTTCCTTGGCGCCTCGCATGAGAAATCATTCTTTCATATGACCACGTCTGACCTGGGCAAGCTCTATCAAGTGTTGGATCATTCTTCGTTTTCTATTTTAGAGTAGATTTGTTTGCACATATATCAACAAGAGCATAAAAAATGGCTTGCCTAATATAACTAATTTTTGGAGCAGTTATTGACTGGTATTTATCTTCTATGATGTCATGGTTTGACCAGCCAACTTCTTTGGTAGGTATTATACAAATTCTTATTTTAGATTGACATCCCCACCCATCCCAAAAAGAATTTTTGCCATTGTTTCTGTAAATTTTTGTCAATGATATCTCTTTCCAAAGACAGACACTTTATTTAAAAAAGTTGTCTTCGACCTTTTGCATGCCTTTGTCCAACATCGCCGCAGAAAACTTCATGCAAGATTCTAATATTAAAAGTAAAATTTTGGGAAGTAAGGAAAGCATTATTGTCCCGCAACCCAAGGGAATTCCACCAGTCACGAACAATGCCTTAATGGTGAAAAGTGAATTCATATATAATTATATAATTTTCTCGCTTTGCCAAATTCTTGGTCACCATCCAAGTGTAGAAATCTTGGATTCTTTGGGGCAATCTTGAGACTTTTATGTCATCCAAGGTAAAGGTATGGAAACCAGTACCTACCTATTTGGCTGTTGCTGAATCATATCTCCTCTTCTGGAATTGGCTCATAAGTCATCCCATAATAATCATCTTCAACTTCGGAGACCTCTGGCTCCATGGGCTGATTCATGAGAATGGGAGGAAGTTCTTCTTCTGAAGAATATTGGGAGGAAATAGTACTTACCTCGGAACTATCCTCTGTTAGAACTTCTTGGATAGAAACATAAGTAAGATGTTGTGTTTGTTGGGTATTATACCCTTGAGATGTTACCTCCTCTAAATCACTCTGTGGTTCAGCAACATAGAGGCTTGGTATTTGGAGGGTAGAGATCATGAGGTTTTCATAGTTGGCATTTTTTGTGCTTTCTCCTCCTACCCTCTTCTTTTCAGGTGTTTCTAGGCTGCAAGTGCATCTTTACTTTCCCAAACTAATTTTGCAATGCCAAATTTGGGTTCTTTAATAGTTTAAGCAAATGGGTTATGAGTAGGTATATAGATTTTTCTTTGGGGAGATAAAAAGCTAGAAAAAGGATAATCAAACCGAGGAGGGGAATATCTTTGGGGTAAGAATGTACTTATGGGAGGAAGAGAAGGGACTTGAGGACTTCATGGTTTCTAGGGCACAAAGTGATCACTTTTCAAGTGGTATATTTGTTCTCTTAAAGACACCATCTATTTTTGCTGTTGTTGGAAGAAATGGAAAAGAGAAGTACCCAAATACAGATATCGTACTACAAGCTTGCTAACTTGTGCTCCAAGGCTTTGATGGGTCCTGCATTCTGAGAAGACTTCTCTACAACCTGTTCTACCTTATTCTCAATATATATGTGCACAAGCTGTGGCCTCGGGCCTAAGTATACATATACATAACTGCGGCCTCAGGACCAAAGATGCATAAACCATAAACAACGGCCTCAGGCCCACAGATTCATAAAGCATAAATTGTGGCCTCAGGCCCAAATACAGGTGTTCAACATTCAGGGTTTTAAAATCAGGAACTGAGAATCATACTGCAATACATGATAGTGAAATACTGAATCATATTGAGTTACATGATATTGGAATGTCTAATAGAACTGGACTGAGACATGTATTCATAATAAGTTGATATGTCATAATTGAGGCTCGTGGGATATTGAATGAATTAGGAAACTATATTATCTATAAAAGTTCTACTACTATTCATGGGATTAAGGCATAATTACTTTATGATGCAATTCGTAATAGTCATAAAGAATTAGACGAATGGAGATTCATAAACATTCACAAATATAAAGACTTTGCCTCACATACCTTTACTTTGTCCTTTTTAAGCGTATCACAATGTTCGTCGCCTCTTTCAACAATACACTATGGAAATATATATCAAGAGGAACCAATATTAGCAATAATGCTCATGTTTTAGTCACTTAGATATTTTATCAAACACTTGGTGGGCATAAATCATCATAGCCTTTATTAATGTTGTTTCTACACCCAACAACCCATCCTCTTGCTCCTAGATAATTCTAAAATCTCAAATTGTTATAATCAATATCATTCTTAATCAT
>AWOL01S0002701.1:45425-96820 GCA_000715115.1 Nicotiana otophora | reverse complement strand
GCTCCTTCAGCCCAAGCGCTATAATATGCACGGACAACTCACGTGCGATAATAATAAAGTATGCTGCAGGCGGGCAGCCCCGATCCACACTCATCCTTACCAATCAGACCCTCGGCCTCACTCAGTCATAACTATGCTGCAGGCGAGCATCCCCGATCCACACTCATCCTCACAAATCAGGCCCTCGGTCTCACTCAGTCATAAGTAGCTCAAGCCACTCGGGCATTTCAGTAAAATAGGGCATTCGGCCCAAAATATTTATATGCATCAGAATAGAGTCATAAAACTGAGTTATGCGGTAAACAAGTATAAACATGACTGAGTATAGATTTTCAATCGAAACAATGAGAGGATGGTAAGAAAGAGCCCCTAAGGGATCAAACAGCATTGGCGCAAGGCCCAAACATGGCATTCAACCCAATTTTAAGAAATTCTTTTTAAAACATATAAGTATCAAATGGTTTCAACAAAGTATGCAACTTTGCAGTTGCTACGGGACGGACCAAGTCACAAATCCCCAACAGTGCACGCTCACACGCCCGTCACCTAGCATGTGCGTCACTTCAAAATAGTAGAATGATACGAAATCCGGGGTTTCATACCCTCAGGACCAGATTTACAATCGTTACTTACCTCAAACCGGTCAAATGTCTAACCCGCGATGATCTTGCCTCTGGACTCGGCCTCCAATTGCTCCGAATCTATTCACAATCAGTACAATACCATCAATACATGCTAATGGAATTAGTTCCACAAGAAAAACTATAAAATTAGACCAAAACCCTAAATTGGCTCAAACCCGCCCCCCGGGCCCACGTCTCGAAATCCGACCAAATTTACAAAACTAGAAAGCTCATTCACTCACAAGTCTAACCATACCAAATTCATCAAAATCCGACATCGTTTGGTCCTTCAAATCCTTAAATTATTTTCCAAATATTTCAAGCCCTAATCCCTCATTTTCACTAATTACCGTGATTAAAACAACGAAAAATCACAAGTATACAAGTATAGGGCTCAAGTAACTTAACTCAACGAAATCCCCTTGATTCCCTCTTCAAATATCTCCCAAACGCTCCAAAAACAGAGTTGAAATTGTGAAGAATGACCAAAATTCGCGAAGGGTTCTATTTATGGTTTCTGCCCAGGTTTTTCGCACTTGCGGCATTTTTCTCACACCCGTGCGACCGGACCTGCAATCCAAGAAGCCGCACCTACGCAACTCACTTAATCACCCAACTTCCGCACCTGTGGACACCTTCCTCGCACCTACGGACTCGCATCTGCGGTCCCAGGTGCGCATCTGCGAAACCAGCCCAAACTCCTCATCTCCGCAACTGCGCTCAAGGCCTCGCACCTGCGGGCTCGCAGATGCGGCCAATTCTTCGCACCTGCATTCCTAGCTTTGGCCCAGCGTCGCCCGCACCTGTGCACTACCCACTCGCACCAGTGGCCTCGCACCTGCGAGGATTTCTTCCGCAGGTGCGGAAATAGAAGAAGCAGCAACTCCAGCTGCAAGGTCCAACTTCGACAAATCCGTTAACCACCCGGAATCACCCCGAGGCCCTCGGGACATCAACCAAAAATACCAAAAAGTCATATATCAGCATACAAACTTAGTCGAACCTTATAATCACTCAAAACAACACCCAAACACCAAATTACCCTCGGATTCAAGCCTAAGAACTTTTAAATTTCCAAATTCGGCAACCGATGTCGAAACTAACCAAACCACGTCCGAATGACCCCAAATTTTTCACACACGTCAAAAATGGCACTACGAACCTACTCCAACTTTCGGAATTCCATTCCGACCCCGATATCAAATTTTCCACTTCCGACCGAAATCGCCAAATTTCCAATTTCGCCAATTCAAGCCTAATTCTACCACGGACCTCCAAATTACATTCCGGTCACGCTCCTAAGTCCAAAATTACCTAACAAAGCTAATGGAACCATCAGAATTCCAATCCGAGGTCAAATGCTTAAGAGTCAAATTTTGGTCAGCTCTCCAAAATCTAATGCTTCAACAATGAAATTCTTTTTTTCAATTCGATTCCAAAATACCTGTAACCCAAAACCGATGATTCACACAAGTTAAAGTACATCATACAGAGCTATTCATGCCCTCAAACAACTGAGTGAAGTGCAAATGTTCAAAACGACCGGTCATGTCGTTACAATATATATATATATATATATATATATATATATATATATATAACTTATAATAAATAATAGTAGTTAACTAATTATTAAATATTAACTAAACATTTCCGACCGATTTCGGTCGGAAATGGCATGGTCAAACAGTCAAATGTCACTTAATATTTTCGACCGAATTTTCCGACCCATTTTGGTCGGAAATTTTCAATTTAGATCTGCCAGGGACGGGCTTCTTCCCCATTTCCCCATTTTCTCTATCTCTCTTCCATTTCTGATCTTCTCCTCTCCAGTTGCATTTCCACCCAAAACCATACCCAAAATCAACTCTTGTCTCCCTTCTCACCCAAAATCAAATCCCCTCATCGTCTCCCTCCCCTTCCCCGCTACTGTTCGGCCGCCGGCTGCCACCACTTCTTCCTCCGCCACCACTACCCACTGCTTTTAGCACCCAAAATCAAACCCCCTCTCTTCTCTTTCAAGGTTAGTTATCTATATTTTTTTATTTAAGTAATTTTAATTCTTCTATTATATAAATTAGGGTTTAGTTAATGATTAATCAGATTTAGGGTTTACTCCTATTGATTATGTTTATGCTAGCATTATCTATGTTAGAAGATTATTATTATGCTAGGGTTAGATAATTTTATAGCTTTCAATTATATTGATTATGATTATGCTAGGGTTTAAATCTTTCAATTATTTGTTCTATTAGTTTAATTATGATTTATGATTAATGGTAGGGTTTAATTCTTTTAATTTAACTAATTTTAATTATGATTAATGCTAGGGTTAGATAATTATATTTCATTTAATTATATTTCCCTTTAATGGTCTAATTGAATTTTAAAAAAAAATTATTTAGGGATATATATGAACTTTCAAATTAATAAGCACTCAAATTATTTAAATTAATTATATTGTAACTAAAGTTTATTATGTAACTTAATTCTATAAATTAATTTGAACTATGATTAATATAATTTATTCGTTCTTTATGTAGATGGAATATCATAGTTGGATGTATAATAGGAATTATCTTAATCGTCGGTTTTTGAGGGAGGAATTTATAGAAAGGGGTTAAGGAATTTATTACGCATGAAATGTCACTTGAACCGTTTCGGATTGGAGGGTTGATTAGGTGCCCTTGTGTGAAGTATAAGTGTTTGTATTTTGTTTGGATCGGAGGATGTTAAGGATCATCTTTATAAAAAAAGGTTTATGAAGAATTATTTTGTGTGGACTAGTCATGGTAGTGATGGTGTATTTCATAATGTAGTTGTTGGTGAAAGTAGTACGTCGGTGGGGAATAACGTTCAACATCCTAGATACTATGAAATGGTTGCGGATGCTTTTGGGATGCACTTCGATTTGGGAACCCATGAAAGTGTTGAACAACCTCCTAACGAAGAGGCAAAATATTTTTATGAACAGTTAGAGGGCCATTAGTCGTCCACTAAGGGAAGGGAATAACTACTCTTATCTATTTAATGTAATTGCTATGTTGCAGGTCCATTCCTAATCATCAGGTTACAAAGATAATCACTGATATTCTTGGCGGGTTGTATAATGCACCCAATCCGACTTGGAGTGACTTTCCAGAGGATCTCGTGCAACAAATGTTCAACCAATTTAAGGTTTTAATACAATTCTTATCTATTTAAGCATTATATTAATAATATTTTTATTTAACGTTACATACTTTATATGCAGATTAAGTGTGCCTAGGAGGACCGGTATAACCGTGAAATTTGTTCAAATTGGGAGTACAAATACTGTAAGAGACTCTATAATTCCTTCTGCTCCCCTCGAAAGGTTAACAAGAAGCCTTCACGGGTTCTACCGGATTTATGGGAGGATCTGCAAAGATATTGGGCCATTGAGAAATTCGAGAAGTAGAGTGAACTGGGAAAGAAGGCCCGAGCATCTGAGAAGGGTGGCTCCTTGCACTATCTGGGTTCAAGGAGCATGGGGGATACGAGGAGACAACTAGTAATTCCTTAAAATATTTCTGTCAATTTTTATGGAATTATATTTATATATGTTAATTTCGTGAACGCGTTTTATTATATTTGTAGGAGAAAAAATATGGGATGAAGATGAGTCATGATGAGTTCTTCATGGAGACTCACATCCGGAAGAAGAAGGCACCGACAGATCCAACTAGATGGGTTGAGGACCGGGCGGAGACTACACATGTAAGTTTTATAACTACTATAAATATTTATAATATTATATAGTTAGTAATTTTCTATCTTCTAAATAAAGGGTCGCTACAAGATTAATGTGAAAGAGTACACTCAGAGCTTGCTATCGAATGAGTAAGGTGAGCGACCACCCATTTCAGACGAAGAAGCGCAGAGGATATGGTTAGATGTTGTCGATGGTCCTAAAAAGGGGATAGCATTTGGCCTTCCAGATAAATCATTTCGGCGCTACATGGCTGGATTGCAAAGTATAGGGACTTACGCCCAAGGCGAGGTGATTGATAGGTCGACTATATCGTCTATGGAACAGAAGATTGCAAAGATGACAACAGAGCTTGAAGAGACAAAGGCTAGAAAAAAAAGAGAGATGAACAATTTCGTACCCTTCAAGTTCAGCTAGAAAGGAGAGACGAACAATTTAATCTTCTTCAAGGTCAGCTGGCCAATCTTCTTGCTAATGGTGCTTTTCCCATTCCCCGATCTCGTGAGCCTTCCCCATGTGCCGACGATGAAGGTTCTAGGAGTGAAGATGGAGATGATGCTAGATAAAAAACTCATTGAATGGTGTGTATTGCTAAACAAAGTATTGAACTTGTCAATATTTAGTTGAGACTAGTTTTGAATGATGATTATATTGTTATTTTGTTATTGAACATTTTAGTAGTTGTTGTTGTGGTTGTTATTAGTTGTTGTTGTTGTTGTTAGATAATGGTTGTTAGTGTTAGTTAATTGTTGTTGTTGTTGTTAGTATATTCATTGTTGTTGATTGATTATGGCTGAATGGCAGCAATGTAATGCTGCAATTATAGGATAGATATTGGTTGTAATTGGCAGGTGGTGTAGCTCACAAATAAGCATTTTCTGCCCAGGTTTTACCCAGATTTCCGACCGAATTCGGTCGGAAATTATGAATTTATATTTATTTTTTAAAATAAATTAACAATTTATTACAATTTACAACTAATTATTTAATTAAATAAAATTATTATTTTTTAAAATTTCCGACCGAATTCGGTCGGAAATTATGAATTTATATTTATTTTTTAAAATAAATTAACAATTTATTACAATTTACAACTAATTATTTAATTAAATAAAATTATTATTTTTTAAAATTTCCGACCGAATTCGGTCGAAAAATGAAAATTAAAAAAATAAAATAGTTTCCGACCGATTTCGGTCGGAAATTTAAAAATTTAAAAAAAACATATTTAATTGTTTCCGATCGATTTCGGTCGAAAATTAAAGTTTGACAGTCAGTCCACGCTTTGATGTTTCCGAACGAATTCGGTCGGTACACGTTTGCGAACATCGTTTTCTCGACCAATTAAAATCGGTTGGAAATAGCGGACGGAATTACACTGGTTTTTTGTATTGATTTTTCTTTTGCCTGCTTATATTCTTCTACTTTTTTTTTAAAAAAAAAACAAGAAATCTTGAAGTTTTACACAAATATGAAACGAAATTTGGAAACAACATAAAACCTATTATCAAAGTTGAGTGGGATACCCAACGATGATAGTACATGATGTAGTCTAATATAACAATGTCTAAGCATTATAGACAGTAGCCAGCAAGTTCTGTCCCATTTGGAGGGTATATATGACATGCGTCAAATGTGTATTTGGCCATATTTGTGCTGCACTTTTGATCCTGCTATTGCTGTATCCTGCATTCTACCATGTTGTCCTTGAGTCTTTCGGTCCACTGCTTCCTTAGAATGTAAGCTATATAGATTACTCAATGCTTCCTGTGTCGGTGAGTGTCTTGCATAAATAAGATATGCCCCTTCCCAGATTAACTGTAGACTGCTGCATCTTTCATTTTTCGACTTCTGCTGTAGCTCTTCTGATTTATGTCGAAAGCATGAATTTCCTTTATCACGAAAGAAATTGCATTCCAGCATTACCTAAAGTTCCCAGCAGTCCATTCAAAAGTCGTCATATCACTCCATGTTTCCAGTTTTGAATGTTTTGCTTGCCTTGTTAATGTAGCATCCGTACGCACCAGTATGCCTTTTAGTATCTGATGCTCATCCTTATTTTGAATCTTGCATTGGAGAGCAGCTGCATCTTCATGAAATTCAAACCTTCGCTCTCTTTTCACTGTATATTTGCATCCTCTCTTCAATGTTCTTTGCCTTCCAGTTGTTAGATAGAGCAATAGAATCCCAATCCTCTTGACTAGGAGAGGCAAACGGGCGGTTGGGGTTGGATATGGTTCGGGTCGAAAACGGGTAATGAAAAACGGATAAATTATCCGATCCGAACAATATTTAATACGGATAAAAAACGGGTTAATCATGACTTCTTGAATATGAACACTTTTTGGGAGAATTTCTAGTCTCCCAAACTTGAGGAACCCCAATATGAGGCTTTACAAATGTAAAAGTTAAACCCATTAGTTATCCATTGGTTACCTATTGGTTATCCATTTTCTAAATGGATAATATGGTTCTTATCCATATTTGACCCATTTTTAAAAGTTTATTATCCAACTCATTTTTTAGTGGATAATATGAGTGGTTAACTGTATTCTTTTAACCATTTTGCCACTCCTACTCTTCACTGTCATCTTCTACTTTCTTTGCTTAGCTCTTTGGGCTTTTCTTTTTGTCTTTTTGGTGGATTTCACCAATGACTTTCCGGTTTCCTATCCCAAGAGGGAGGGAAATTGATATATTCTTTGTCTTTCTACGTGTATTTCAAAGTAAAATTTCTGAGTTTTGTCTACTTTGATTTTCACTTAGTTGTTCTCTGTGCTGCATTTGTTAGCTACACCTTGATATAAAGAGTGGTTGGAACTTGCTAATTTAGTATCTGTTTCTCTTTTTTCGAAAATAAAAAATCTATGATATCTTGAACTTTTAGCTAATTGTTTATTGGATTTCTCACATGCATATCAATAATTTTCTCTGATTGGCTCGTGCATATGTTTATTTCCTCACCATCAACCAATTTTACTTACATCACTGTTGTATTCTTGAACTAGGTTACTCCTTTTCTCTCTCAAAATCATTATTATTATATGTCTATTTTTTATGACAGACTAAATAAAATAGTTTGTCACTATTTTGGCGCTTCTTTTGAAAGATGAATTTCAGTTGATTTTTCTTGAAGAGTATGCGAGTTGTGTAGTATGTTAAGTGATTATATTTGGGGCTATGGTTATGGCTGGATACAGCTTGTTCAGACTCATACAACGTGTTAATGTGAGATCCAGGTCTTGAAAAGAAATTCTGAAAGTTGGAAATTGAATTCCAAGGTTTATGGGCTAAGGTTGAAGTAATGATTTTTAATTATGTTGTGTTGTCAGGCCTATACAATTTACACATATTAGGGTGGCGTGGGATCAGCCCCGGGTATGCGAGTGATAGATAGAATAGTGATGTGATCGCTTGGAAACAACTCTTGGCACGTTCGAGGGCGAACGTATGTTTAAGTGAGGGAGAATGTAACGACCTGGCCGGTCGTTTTGAGTGTTATAACCCTGTTCCCCTATTTACTGTGGAAGTTATTCTTTATAGTTGTTTTATAACTTACCAAGTTAGTTAGTTCGGGTCCGTAAGGATTTCTGAGTGAAATGAGACACTTAGTTCCATAATTAAAAACTTAAGTTGGAAAAGTTGACCAGATATTGACTTATGCGTAAATGACCTCAGATTCAAATTTTGATGATTCCAACTCCGTATAGTAATTTTGGACTTAGGAGCGTGTCTGGAAAATATTTTGGAAGTCCATAGTGGAATTTGGCTTGAAATGGCAAAAGTTAAATTTTCGGAAAGTTTGACCGAGGAGTTGACTTTTTGATATCGGGGTTAAAATCCGATTCTAAAAATTTTACTAGGTCCGTTATGTCATTTATGACTTGTGTGCAAAATTTGAGGTCAATCGAATTTGATTTGATAGGTTCCGGCGTCATTTGTGGAAACTTAAAATTTCAAAGTTCATTAGGCTTGAATTGATGTATGATTCGTGGTTCTAGCGTTGTTTGACGTGATTTGACGGGTCCCAAGGGGCTTGGGCGTATTTGTTTTTGGATCATTGGTTGAGAGACTAGTAAAGTTAATAAATTTGGGAGTTTGACCATGGTCAATATCGGGTCAAGACGACCTCTTTTCAGTGTTTTGAGTACGCGAGCAGTCTGTAGTGTGTTTTATGATTGAAATTCATATATGGTTTGTGTCCGGGAGGTTTCGGGTGAGTTTTGGATGGTTAACGGATTAAAATTTAGACTTAAACAGCTGCTGGAAATTTTTGCTACTGCAAAAATCGAAGTCATGAAAATCGAGGTCATGAAAATCGAAGTCAAGAAAAATCGAGGTCATGAAAAATCGAGGTTATAAAAAATCGAGGTCATGAAAAATCGAGGTTATAAAAAATCGAGGTCATGAAAAATCGTGGTCATGAAAAATCGAGGTCATAAAATCGAGGTCATAAAAAATCGAGGTCATGAAAAATCGAGGTCATAAAAATTGAGGCTGGAGATAATCGAGGTCATGAAAATCGAGGCTGGAGAAAATTGAGGTAATGAAGATCGAGGCTAGAGAAAATCGAGGCCAGGCCCGGGCAGAAACTTTAAGTTACAAAACAGAGGTTTCGTTCCATTTTATCCATTTTTGGCAAATTGGAGCTTGGGGAAAGGCGCGTTTTGAGAGATTTTCAAGGAAAAATATCGGGGTAAGTGATTCTAACTCGGATTTGGTCAATATACACGAATATATCAATGTTTTCAGCATTTAATTAGTGTTTTGAGATGAAAATTTGGAGAAAATGAGGAAGAGTTCTTGGGCTAGAATTTTGAGGTTTTGAATGGGATTTAGTTATCGGATTTGAGTAAATTTGGTATGGTTAGACTCGTGAGTGAATGGGCTTTCGGGTTTTGTGACTTTTGTTGGATTTCGAGACATGGGCCGGGGGGGCGGTTTTGAGCCGATTTCAGATTTTTGGCTATAATTTCATATTTTCTTGTGGAATTGATTCCTTTAGCCTATATTGATTGTGTTGTACTGCTTGCGGCTAGATTCAGGACGTTTGGAGACCGATTTGAGAGGCAAAGGCATTTTGGAGTAGAGTTTTACTCGGATTGAGGTAAGTAGCACTTCTAAACTTGGTTCTGAGGGTACGAATCCCCGAATTGGTGTTATATAAATTATTTGAAAGTGACACACACGATAGTTGACGAACGTGTAGACGTGCACCATTGAAATTGTGACTTGAATAAATTATGTGGAGTTGAAAAATTAAAGAATCATGTTATTATCTGAACATTTTCCCACGTGTTAGAGAAATTGAGATGAGGCTCTTATTAAAGATCATCTTTAGGCTATGTGCCGATATTTTAGGACACATGGGGTCGTGTTGCTGTTGAATTAATTGTTTTAAAAATGTACATTTCACAATCAATCATATACGTCAATTGTGAGGATATTTATGGCATCGAGCTGCACGCCGCAATAGGCCATATTGGATTTATATATGTTATTATTAAATGGATCAGGACTGCCCGCCTGCAGCAGGTTAGAATGGCTTTATACATTATTATTGTTCTGGATCAGGGCTCCCCGCCTTCAGCATGCCTTATTGGCTTTACTAGTTTATGGATCGGGGATGCCCGTCTGCAACAGGCCTTATAGGCTTTATCATTATACGGATCGGGACTGCCCGCCTGCAGTAGGCCATAAAGGCTTTATATCATGCTTGGGCTGAAGGAGCCCTTCCGAAGTCTGTACACACCCCCAATGAGCGTAGATGATTATACATATTCAGGATGGATTTCCCAGGGCATGGACTTGCCTTACTTATTTATATTGTAATTAATTTACCTGGACATGGATCTTGTCTGTATCATTTATATTTGGGGATAAATTACCTCAAGGCTGGATTGGACTTATACAGTACTGAGTGATTGACTGTCAGTCGATGTATTTTTATATACGGGTTGGAACACCCCTGGGTTGGATTGGCCATAAACTGTACCGAGTGACCGAATAATGTGTTACCAGGTATTTACATAAGTTCTTTCTACTGAGATGTCATATTCCTCATATCATGCAGTATTGATCTATTTCACGTGTATTGAGTTTTATTGTTGAACTTGAAAGCATGCCTATATTTTTGTACCATTATTTATACTGAACTGTACCTGCGGAGCTCGTCACTACTTTCAGCCCAGAGGTTAGTCTTGTTACTTATTGAGTTGGTTGTACTCATACTACACTCTGCACCTTGTGTGCAGATCCCGGTGATTCCGGACACGGCGACTGTTAGACCTCAGCGTGTTACCAGTTGGAGACTATCAGGGTCGCTGCCTGGCGCCCGCTGACCTAGTCTCTCTTTCTTTCAGTTATTGTACTGTTCTATACTTTCAGACAGTGGTTTTTATCAGTCAGACATTGTATTCATATTAGATGCTCATGTACTCAGTGACACCGAGTTTTGGGAGTGTTATATTTGTATTTGTGATATTTTTTCCGTTGTATTTAATTATCATGTTTTCAAACTTAAACAATATAGTGGTTTATTGAGATTGTCGGTTTGCCTAGTATTGAGATAGGCGCCATCACGACAGGTGAGATTTTGGGTCGTGACGCTTCCGTAATTGCTCAACCTTAAATGAAGTTTTGTTATCCCTTTTCATTGTTGACTTATCCTTAGTTGGAATCATTGATTCATGTTATCTCTCTTAACATCGAATTATACTTTTGTGGAATCCTTGCTCCATATTTTCTCTTCCTCGTTGAGCTATTCTTGTTTAGACCATTATTCTCTGTTGTGTCTTTCTTTGTGAGCTCGTTCTACCATTTCCTTATGTTTTGAAGTGCCTGAGTTGATCCTTATGTTATTTCTATTGAATTCAGTATTGTTGATTCGAGGGTTATGCGTGGTTGTGATATTGAAACTGTTTTTTAGGAAATATTGTGGTATATGGGCACATATTGTGAAAGTCATTGTAACGACCCGTCCGGTCGTTTTGAGAGTATTAGCCCCGAACCCCTATTTATTGCTCTATCTATTTTATTTTGTGGTTTTGTGACTTGCCGGGGTGCTTGGTGTCGGGTTCGGTAGAGTTTCAGAGTAGAATGGGACCCATAGTCCTTAGATTGTAAGTTTAAGTTCTAGGAATTTACCATAGTTTGAATTGTATGAAGACAACTCCAGAATGGAGTTTTCACGATTCCAATAGCTTCGTAGGGTAATTTTGGTCTTAGGAGCATGTCCGGATGCTGATTTGGAGGTTCGTAGTTTATTTCAGCATTAATTTGTGAAAGTTAGAAACTTGGATGATTTTTGTGAAGTTTGACCAGAAGTGGACTTTTTGATATCGGGGCAGGATTTCAATTCCAGAAGTTAGAGGAGGTCCGTAATGTCAATTGTGACTTGTGTGCAATATTTGAGGTCAATCGGACTTGATTTGATAGGTTTCAACGTCGTATATTAAAGTTAGAAGTTTTGAAGTTCATAAGGCTTGAATAGATGTGCAATTTGTGTTTTTAGCATTATTTGATGTGATTTGAAGAATCGACTAAGTTCGTATGATGTTTTAAGACTTGTTGGTATATTCGGACAGGGTCCCGGGGGCCCCGGGTGTGATTCAGATTGAATCCGGAATAATATTTGACTTGTGGGAATGCTGAAGCATTGTTGTGTCTGGTGCAATCACACCTGCGCACTTTGGGCCGCAGGTGCGGCACCGCAGAAGCGGCCATCGATCTGGAGAAACGTTTTATGGCCCGCCCAGATGGGACTGCAGATGCGGTCAGAGTTCCGCAGAAGCGGACTCGCACATGCAATTGGGGAAACGTAGAAGCGGAAAGGCCAGGAAGGCCTGGTGATCGCAGAAGCGGACTTAGTATGCAAGAGCGCGTGCGCAGAAGCGCTCCTATGTCACAAGTGCGGAAGCGCATATGCATATTTTGGTCAGCAGAATCGGAAGTTGTTGGGCTAAGTGAGAACCGCACCTTCGATGGAAATTCCGCAGGTGCAGAGCCACGGATGCGGTTGTGGGTTCGCAGGTGCGATTTCACTGGGCAAAAAAAGGCCTAAGTTCGAGGGTTTGATTTCTTTCTTCATTTTTGGACCTACAGAGCTTGGATTGAGGCGAAATTTGAGGGATTTAACCTACAGAGGAAACTTTTGTGTAAGAAATCTTGACTCGTCTTTGATTAATTTCCACTAATCTATCATTAATTTCTTCATTTAATTAAGGATTTAGGTTGAGAAATTAGAAAAAAGGGTGGAAAAAGCATTAGGCCAAATTTTGAGGTTTCGATCGAGATTTTTGTATCGGATTTTAGTAATTTTGGTATGGGTGAACTCGATATCAAATGGGTATTCAGATTTTATAATTTTGGTCAGGTTCCGAGACGTGGGCCCGGGTCGACGTTTTGGGGTGATTATTTAATTCCTTACTAAAATTTGTAGATTCATTATTTAAATTAGTTTCTTATAGTTATATTTATAGTGTGTAATTGTTTTGGCTAGATTTGAGCCGCTGAGAGTTCGAAAATTGAGGCAAAGGTCTTCTTATTGATTGATTGAGTGGAATTTGAGGTAAGTGACTTGTCTAACCTTGTGTGGGGGAAATTCCCCTTATGATTTGGTACTGTTATGGTAAATTGCAATACATGAAGGTCATGTACGCGAGGTGACGAGTGCGTACACGGTCTAAATATTGAAAATTCGATTTTTGCTAAATAGTTCCTTTATTTCCTTAATTGAGTTACTCTATCACGTGTAGTCGTCATGTTTGGCCTAGTGTCACATGTCTACTTGTGTTATCTCTTACTTGCAATTTTTGCAACATGCTTAGTTGAATTATTTGTTTCCTTGATTTTGTGTTCAGTCTTTAACTGTAGGATTCCTTGCTTTAATTTCATTGCCTCATTGGTTATGTGTTGTATATTTACTTTTGGGACTACGAGGCGGTACTTCGGGAGCGCCTCTATTGTATATTTACTTTTAGGACTATGAGGCGGTACCTCAGGAGTGCCCCTGATGTGTATTTACTTTTGGGACTACGAGCAGAACCTCAGGAGCACCCCTATTGTGTATTTACTTTTGGGACTATGAGGCGGTACCTCGGAGCATCCCTGTTGTGTATTTACTTTTGGGACTACGAGGTGGTACCTCAGGAGCTCCCCTGTTGTCTACCTCTATTTGTTGTATTGTTTTTGTTCTTCTTGTTGTTTTCTTAACTTGTAAGATTCTTATTTCCTTACGTGTTGTAGTTGTCTTCTTGAATTTCGGGTCATTTTGTCACGACCCAAAATCCCAACCTGTCGTGATGGTGCCTATCTCGACACTAGACAAGCTGATAATATCAATAAACCACCATTTCTTTTAAGTTTGAAAATTTAAATATTTAAATACAATATAAAATCCCACAAATACTGATACGAACACTCCCCAAAATCTGGTGTCACTGCGTATATGAGCATCTAATATGAATACAAGTCTTGAAAAATACGGTCTATAATAGTCTAAGACCAAAATACGGTAAACAAGGAGATAGGGAAGGAGAGACAAGGTCTGCAAAATACGACAGCTGCCTCTCCGGAAGATCAACTGTACAAGAGAATCAACACCCGCTATGTCGAGAAGCACCTGGATCTGCACACAAAGTGCAGGGTGTAGTATGAGTACAACCAACTCAACAAGTAACAATAATAACTAAGGAACTGAAGATAGTGACGAGCTACACAATTATAGTTCACTTTCAGTAATTCCAGCAAAGAATAAACATGCTTTCAAATCCAGCAGTTTAAGTCAAATCAATTTTATATAGTTCATGTTCATGTAATCTGGATATAGAATCTTTCAGAGAATTTCACGACAATGACATATAGTAACTAAATGCAACAACAAATGAAAAGCAAGTACAGCCTCTCAGGTCAACAATCACTCAACTCGTCACAGCAGCTCAACCACTCGGCTCTCAGCCCTCAGCACTCACACTCAATGGGTACCTGCGCTCACTGGGGGTGTACAGATTCCGGAGGGGCTCCTACAGCCCAAGCGCCATAATCTGCACTGACAACTAACGTGCTATAATATCCTGCACGGATAACTCACGTGCTATATATCCTTACCTTACCGACAGGCCCTCGACCTTACTCAGTCCTCAACCTCTCTAGTCTCCCGGACTCTCGAAAATCACAAAGTTCAGCCCAAACAAAGATTACATAGTGAATCAACAAATATCAAGAAAGACTGAGGTATGATACACAAGTAAAATCATGACTGAGTACAAGACAACAATTAGCAAATAATTCAACAAGTACGCGACCTCTGTGGGTCCCAACAGTACTATCACATAGCATAAGCACGATTTTAAACATGATTTACAGTCAAATTGCTTTAACACAAAGAGAGCATATAGCTAACAACAAGTTATTCACTTTACAGTTTCACGGGACGGACCAAGTAACAATCCCTTCGGTGCACGCCCACACGCCCGTCACCTAGCATGTGCGTCACCTCCAAAATAATCACATGACACAAAAATCCGAGGTTTCATACCCTCAGGACCAGATTTAAAACTGTTACTTACCTCATAACGTGAAATTCTTTACTCTGCTATGCCTTTGCCTCGCAAATTGGCCTCCGAATGCCGCGAATCTAGTCACAATAATTCGTTTCAGTCAATAAAATTTATTGAAATTAATTCCATAAGAAAATGCTAATTTTTCATAAAACTCTAGAATTTAGCTCAAATATTGCCCGTGGGGCCCACGTCTCAAAACCCAACAAAAGTTATAAAATCCGAAAACCCATTCAACCACGAGTCTAACCATACTAATTTTACCAAAATCCGACATCAACTCGATCTACAAATCATCAAATTTTATTTCCAAATCCCTAAGTTCAAACCCCCAATTTACACCTCAAAAACATGTAATCTAGTCGGATTATTCGATGATAATTCAATATTATAGAGTAGAAATGATCACAAGAGACTTACCTCAAGTTTTTCCGTGAAAACCTTGCTCAAAAATCACCCAACCCGAGCTTGATATGCCCAAAAATGGCAAAAGCTTGGGACTCCTCCAATTTTATTATGTCCAGGCCCTGTCACACCTGCGACTAGATTAGCCGCATCTGCGGTCTCGCAGGTGCGACTAAATGTCCTCATCTGCGATCCCCCAAAAGATTCCCTCCGCTTCTCCGCGTTCCTTTTCACACCTGCGACCTCGCATGTGCGAAAATCGCTTCGCACCTGCGACTACTGCTCCTCTTCACATCTGGTTGCTTATGCGATGCTGGTGCACACATTCGACTTCGCACCTGCGATCAGATCTCCGCAGGTGCTAAAATACCAGAAGCAAAATTTTCAGTAGTGGTCTTAAGTCTGAATGTGATCCGTTAACCATCCGAAAATCACCCGAGGCCCCTGGGACTTCCATCAAATATACCAACAAGTCCTAAAACGTCATACAAACTTAGTCAAATGCTTAAATCACCTCAAACAATGCTAAAACCATGAATCATACCTCAATTCAAGCCTAATGAACTTTGAAATTTCAAGTTTCTACAAACAACGTCAAAAACTATCAAATCACGTCTGATTGACCTCAAATTTTGCACACAAGTTATAAATGACATAACAGAGGTATTTTAATTTTCAGAATCAGATTCTGACCCCGATATCAAAAAGTCAACCTCCCGGTCAAACTTCCAAAAAATTCAACTTTCGGCATTTCAAGCCAAATTCCACTACGGACCTCAAAAACATTTCCGAACACGCTCCTAAGTCCAAAATCACAATACGGAGCTATTGGAATCATCAAAATTCAAATCCATGGCCGTTTACACACAAATCCACATCCGGATAACTTTTCTAACTTAAAATTTTTAATTATGAGACTAAGTGTCTCATTTCACTCTGAATTCCTTCCGGACCCGAACCAACTAACCTGATAAGTCATAAATCTATTGTAAGGCATAAATTAAAAAGTAATTGGGGGAACGGGATTATAATATTCAAAATAACTGGCCGTGTCATTACATATTTTTTCTGTGAATTCCTATCGTACACTTATCTGTCATCTCATACATTATTATATCTTCTGCCATGTTGTTCCTATTATTCCCAGTAAGGCCCTGAACTGACCTCGTCACTACTCTACCGAGGTTAGGCTTGGCACTTACTAGGTACCATTGTGGTATACTCATACTACTATTCTGCACATCTTTTTGTACAGATCCAGGTTCTTCCTATCAGACCAGATATCAGTGAGCTAGCTGGTGTGTGGAGACTTCAAGGTATATCTGTTAGCGTCTGCAGACCTCGGAGTCCCCCTCTATCCTTACTATGTTGTTTTCCTTATTCTCTTTAGACTCTGATGTATAGAGATATTTAGCATTTCTCTTTAGAGCTTGTGAGTTATTTCTACCAATATTTTGGAGTTGTAACTATTTTGAATCGTAATTTTTATTTATTTCAGATGATGAGGTTTGAGTTTCAACTTTATATTCAGTTATTTCGCATAATTATTAAGCTTACCTAGTCTTAGATACTAGGTGTCGTCACGACACCCTATGGGGGAAAATTAGGGCCGTGATATCCATTTTGTTGAGTTGTTATGTTTTGGCACACATGTTATTGTTGAGAGGATTGTCATGATATTTGCATGAGGTTTCTGCCGTGCTGTTGTTATGATGTTTGCACGAGGTTTCTGTCGTGTTGTTGTTATGATGTTTGCACGAGGTTTCCGTTGTGTTGTTATTATTATTGATACGCATGCGGTGGTATAGGGTCTGGGTGTTAAAACGCATGAGGTGAGATAAGGCGGCCTTGATACGTGTGGCTAGTAGGGGAACTACTAGAAGCCATGCGGTGTGATAAGGTAGGCTAAAATGCGGGATGCTATTTCGAAAAAATAATTTTCAAAACTAAATGTAAAGGTTCCTACGGTGATATTAGAAAAGATTGTGATTCATTTTATGATTTGAGACTACAAGGTAGTACCTTGGTGGTAACCCTTGTTGACTTTTCCCCCATTCTTTTGTACTTGTCTTTGATTGTTGTTTCCTTAGTATACTATTAATTGCCTTTCTCTGTGTTACACTTTTTGCTTAGTTCTGTGTAGCTAATCTTGTTGTACTATTCGTTGTTTCAATTTCATTGATGTCTTTATTACGTTGGTTTTGTGGTAATCGTTTCTTATGTGCCATTCATTATCTCTACTCTTACTTATTGACTTGAATTGTGGTAGAACACTTGCATAAGTATACACGTAAGTAAACCACCTATATCGGTCTAAGAAAATAAATCCTGATGTTTTGGCCATTTACATGTACTCCCGTGTACTTGCCTTATGTGTGAGAGTTATCCTGTTGGCACGTGAGTTGTTTGTGCAGTCAGGAGTCATATTATTATTGGCACATGAGTGGTCCGTACGGATATTAGATATTGTCACTCCGTTAGTACGTGAGTCGTCCGTGCTGTTATGAATTGTAATATGGGCACAAGATGCCAAGTGATTAGGGTTCACGAATTGGGACCCATGATTTGTGATTTTGAGGTTTGGTACCTCATGAAAATTCTTGGATAAACCGGGTGTGAAAGCGGTTGTTCGTACTGAGTTGTCACTTGTTTTCCTTTATTTGGTTTCATCGGATTGAATTGTGTTCAGCTTACTCTATAGTGTTATTACCTGTTGTGCCTCAATGTTAAATGTTGCTTTTAGTCCTTATTACAAACATTGTATTATTATTGTCATCATGCCTAGCTTATTATTGATATTGTTCCCTGTTAGTTCTACATTTATACTTGCTCAGGTTGTTTAGTCCAGTGGGTGTCTCGATTGTTCCTCGTTACTACTCCACCGAGGTTATGTTCATTCTAATCAACATATTTTCTCTTCGGTGAATTCCCGATTTAGCTAAATAGTTTTAGTACCATTCTGATCTATTTTTCCAAAGATGAATGTAACGATCCGATCGGTTATTTTGAGAATTAACTTCCTGTTTGGCGGTGTAAGGTCTCAAGCAGCTTCGTATTATGTGTTATGACTTGCGTATATGGCCGAGTTCAGTTTTCGGATGATTCAGGATCACTTTGGAAGAAGGATTCCTATTTTAGAAGCTTAAGCGGCGAGAGTTGACCGGAGTTTTGACTTTTATGTAGACGAATCTGAAATGGCGTTTTGATGATTCCAATAGTTTTGTATGGAGATTTTGGACTTAGGAGTGTGTCCGGATTTGGATTTGGAGGTCCGTAGAGTAAATCGAAGCTTTTCGGCAAAAATTTAGAAAGTTAAAGTTTTGGAAGGTTGAGAGGTTTGACCGAGAATTGACTTTGGTGGTATCGGGTTCGCAATGCGATTCCGAGAGTTGGATTAGCTCCGTTATGTCATTTGGCACTTGCATGCAAAATTCGACATTATTCCGGGTTGATTTGATATGTTTCGGGACGAGTTTTGGAAGTTGGAAGATTTGAAAGTTCATAAGTTCGATTCGAGGTGCGATTCGTAGTTTCGATGTTGGATGATGTGATTTGAGGCCTCGAGTGGGTCCGAGTTATGTTGTGAAACTAGTTGGTATATTTGGACGGGGTCGCGAGGGGCCCGGGCATGTTTCGGATGGGCTACGAGTCATTTTCTTATGTTTTGGAATGCTGCATTTCTGGTGTATGTGTCCTTCTCTGCGATCGCGTAGGTGTAGCCGCGATAGCGAAGGCTGTTTGGTGGGTTGGTCCTTTTTCCTCTTCACGTTCGCAAGGACCAGTCCGCGATCGCGTGCGTGTGAGTGACTGCTTCTTCGTGTTAGCATTGGGCCTTTCACGTTCTTGTAGTGTTGACCTTGCTGGGGAGGCAGACACTTTGTTCTTCGTGTTCGTATAGCTATGTACGCGATCGTGTACGTTGAGCCAGTGATGAACTGCATTCGCGCAATGCCTTTTCGTGGAGTAGTGTCATTTCTTCTTCGCGATCGCATGGATTTATTTGCGATCGCGTAGTGCATTTTTGTGGAAGTCATTATTTCTTCTTCGCGATCGCATGCGTATTTCCGTGATCACGATGTGCAAATACCTGGGCAGCGGAATATATTTTCCAAAATCAAGCGTTTGGCCATTTGTATCATATCTTGAGTTGTAGACCTTGAATTTGAGCGATTTTTTGTGGGTTTTTCAAGCAAGTCATTGGGGTAAGTGTTCTTCACCCGAAATTTATTATATTTCATGATTCCATCTTTTTTTTTATCTTTTAATTAGTGGTTCGAGTTAGGGAAAATAAGGATTTTGAGAAAAACTTTCAAAAATGTAAAATGACGATTTGAAGGATGAATTGATATCGGAATTTGATAATTTTGGTATAGTTGAACTCGTATCGGAATGAGTGTTCGTATTTTATGAATTGTATTGGGTTCCGAGGCGCGGGCCCGGGGGTTGACTTTTTAGTGTTAATTAAAGATCGGCGCTTTATTATTCAGAATTGTTTCCTATGAGTTTTATTTATGATTTGAAGTTATTTTGGCTAGATTTGAGCCGCCTGGAGGATGTTTCACTTGAGAAGCTCATTTTAGAGTAACGGTATAGCTTCTTTGATATAAGTATCTTGCCTAACTTTGTGGGGAGAGGGGGGAGGGGAGTGGAGGAACTACCCCTTAGGTTTTGAGTCTTTTGTGCTAATTGTGCCATGTGAAGGCCTTATACGTGAGGTGACAAGTACGTGCTCGGGCTTATTTGTGGAAATTTTGACCGTTTAGGACTCTTAGGTTCTTATGTTCATTAGATATGAAGTTGTTTTGTCATGTTAAATCTCTCATTTACTAAATTCATCCTTACGTGTCTTATGTGGAATTAAGTGCTTCGTATTCTACACTTATTGCCAATTAAACTCTTATCTGCCTTAACTGAAGTTGTTGCCTCTTTTATTGCCATGCTATCTTTTCCGTAATTGTCTATCCTTAATTAAAATTATTATTATCCTTTCTGTAATTGCTAATCCTTAATTGAACTTATTGTATCTCTTTATGTAACGAGCCGACCGATCGTTTTGAGTATTATAACCCAGTTCCCCTATTTACCGTGTAAGTTATTGTTTACAGTTGTTTTATAACCTACTGGGTTAGTTGGTTCGAGTCCGTAAGGATTTTGGAGTGAAATGAGACACTTAGTCTCATAATTAAAAACTTAAGTTGGAAAAGTTGACCAGATATTGACTTATGCGTAAATGACCTCAGATTCAAATTCTGATGATTCCAACTCCGTATAGTGATTTTGGACTTAGGAGCGTGTCTGGAAAATATTTTTGAAGTCCGTAGTGGAATTTGACTTGAAATGGCAAAAGTTGAATTTTTGGGAAGTTTGACCGGGGAGTTGACTTTTTGATATCGGGGTTAAAATCCGATTCTGAAAATTTTAATAGGTTCGTTATGTCATTTATGACTTGTGTGGAAAATTTGAGGTCAATCGGACTTGATTTGATAGGTTGTGGCGTCGTTTGTGGAAACTTAAAATTTCAAAGTTCATTAGGCTTGAATTGATGTATGATTCGTGGTTCTAGCATTGTTTGGCGTGATTTGAAGTTTCGACTAAGTTCATATAATGTTTTAGGACTTGTTGATATAATTTGACGGGTCCCGAGGGGCTTGGGCGTATTTATTTTTGGATCATTGGTTGAGAGACTAGTAAAGTTAAGAATTTGAGAATTTGACCATGATCAATATCGGGTCAAGACGACCTCTTTTCAGTATTTTTAGTGCACGAGCAGGTCCGTAGCGTGTTGTATGATTGAAATTTATATATGGTTTGTGTCCAGGAGGTCTGGGGTGAGTTTCGGATGGTTAACGAATCAAAATTTAGACTTAAACAGTTGCTGGAAATTTCTGTTGCTGGAAAAATTGAGGTCATGAAAAATCGAGGTCACGAAAATCGAGGTCATGAAAATCGAGGGCATGAAAAATCGAGGTCATAAAAATCGAGGTCATGAAAAATCAAGGTCATAAAAATCGAGGCTGGAGAAAATCGAGGTCATGAAGATCAAGGCTGGAGAAAATCGAGGTCATGAAAATAGAGGTCATAAAAATCGAGGCTGGAGAAAAATCGAGGCCAGGCCTGGGCAGAAACTTTAAGTTACAAAACGGGGGTTTCGTCCCAGTTTTTTCATTTTTGACAAATTGGAGCTTGGGGAGAGGCGATGTTTGAGAGATTTTCAAGGAAAAATAACGGGGTAAGTGATTTTAACTCGGATTTGGTCAATATAAACGAATATATCAATGTTTTCAGCATTTTATTAGTGTTTTGAGATGGAAATTTGGGGAAAATGAGGAAGAGTTCTTGGGCTAGAATTTTAAGGTTTTGAATGGGATTATTTTATCGGATTTGAGTAAATTTGGTATGGTTAGACTCGTGAGTGAATGGGCTTTCGGGTTTTGTGACTTCTGTTGGATTTCGAGACGTGGGTCGGGGGTCCGGGGTCCAGGGGCCGGGTTTGAGCCGATTTTGAATTTTTGGCTATAATTTCATATTTTCTTGTGGAATTGATTCCTTTAGCTTATATTGATTGTATTGTACTGCTTGTGCCTAGATTTGGGATGTTTGGAGACCGATTTGAGAGGCAAAGGAATTTTGGAGTAGAGTTGTACTCGGATTGAGGTAAGTAACACTTCTAAACTTGGTTCGGAGGGTAAGAATCCCCGAATTGGTGTTACATAAGTTGTTTGGAAGTGACGCACACGATAGTTGGCGAGCGTGTGGACGTGCACCATTGAAATTGTGACTTGAATAAATTATGTGGAGTTGAAAAATTAAAGAATCATGTTATTATCTGAACATTTCCACACGTGTTAGATAAATTGAGATGAGGCTCTTATTAAAGATCATGTTTAGGCTATGTGCCGATATTTTAGGACCAATGGGGTCGTGTTGCTGTTGAATTAATTGTTTTAAAAATGTACATTTCACACTCAGTCATATACGTCCATTGTGAGGATATTTATGGGATCGAGTTGCGCGCCACATCAAGGCATATTGGCTTTATATGTGTTATTATTAAATGGATCGGGGTTGCCCGCGTGCAGCAGGCCAGAATGGCTTTATACATTATTATTGTTCTGGATCGGGGCTTCCCCGCCTACAGCAGGCCTTATTGGCTTTACTAGTTTATGGATCGGGGATGCCCGCTTGCAGTAGGCCTTATAGGCTTTATTATTTTACGGATCGGGACTGCTCGCCTACAGTAGGCCATAAAGGCTTTATATCACACTTGGCTGAAGGAGCCCCTCCGGAGTCTGTACACACCCCTAGTGAGCGTACATGATTATACATATTTGAGATGGATTTCCTAGGGCATGGACTTGCCTTACTTATTTATATTGTAATAAATTTACCTGGACATGGATCTTGTCCGTATCATTTATATTTGGGGATAAATTACCTTAGGGCTGGATTGACCTTATACGATACGAGTGATTGACTGCCAGACGATGTGTATTTATATACGGGTTGGAACACCACTGGGTTGGATTGGCCATAAATTGTACCGAATGATCGAATAATTTGTGACCAGTATTTACATGAGGTCTTTCTACTGAGATGTCATATTCCTCATATCATGCAGTATTGATCTATTTCACTTGTACTGTATTTTACTGTTGAACTTGAAAGCATGCCTATATTTTTGTACCATTATTTATACTGGACTGTACCTGCGGAGCTCGTCACCACTTTCAGCCCAGAGGTTAGTCTTGTTACTTATTGAGTTGGTTGTACTCATACTACACTCTGCACCTTGTGTGTAGATCCAGGTGCTTCCGGATACGGCGACTGTTAGACCTCAGTGTGTTACCAGTTGGAGACTATCAGGGTAGTTTCCTGGCGTCCACTGACCTTGTCTTTATTTCCTTCAGTTATTATACTGTTCTATACTTTCAGACAGTGGTTTTTATCAGTCAGACATTGTATTCATATTAGATGATCATATACTTAGTGACACCGGGTTTTGGGAGTGTTATATTTGTATTTGTGAGATTTTTTCCGTTGAATTTAATTATCATGTTTTCAAACTTAAAAAATATGGTGGTTTATTGAGATTGTCGGCTTTCCTAGTATTGAGATAGGCTCCATCACGACAGGTGAGAGTTTGGGTCGTGACAAGTTGGTATCAGAGCCTAGGTTACATAAGTCTCACGAGTCATGAGAAGGTTCAGTAGAGTCTTGCGGATCAGTAGGGAGACGTCTGTACTTCTCTTCAAGAGGCTGCCTAACCCTTAGGAAAATTTCATTTTCTTGTATTCTATCGTGCGAAATTGATTCAGCTTGAAACATAACTCTTTGAATTTCCTTCCACGCATTCGTGTGCGCATGTGAGCGCTCAGTATCAGTTGTGCATCGCTGGCTTATGATTCCATGAACGAGGTTCGAGATGTATATTCTGGGTTTTGGTGATGGGCCAGCCTGGAGGACTTGAGGCCAAGGTTAGACCGCATCTTAAGCTCGGTAGCTTCAGTTATAATGTGTACATTTGGACTCATATGTACGGTAATGTTCCTACTGGTGAAATTTGTGGCTCGATGAGCGATGGAATGGCTTTGTGATGAGTATGATGTGACTGCAGGATATGTTAAGACGATTTGAATGTGACGAGAATTATTTCCTTGAAATGTAAAAAGGGCCATTAGGTGCTTGATTTTCGTTTTGATGTGATGTACAGTCTCGAGTATGAATGTTTTGAAGGATCTTTCACGGTGTTAAAGTGGGACAAATTAAATTCTCATGTCTTGTTAATGAGTTTTGACTCAGAAAGATTAAGTGATTGCATAGTAATTGTGATTGCAAAAGGGTATAACAAGATGCCAATTTGAGGCTAAGCAGGTGGGTTATCCATTGCGGAGTAACCTACGTAGGTGTGTTCCTTATAATGTTGAGTGGAGAGTTTTTTTTCTGCCAGCGGGGTGTATGTGTTGACGTTTGAATATGAATCTAGTCGAGAAATTTGACTACTGTCACGAGAATAAATACAAACCTAGCTTATGATTGAGGTATTTTATGGTGGGTGTCGCATAAGCTTGAGAAATATTTTCGTTGAACTGCAGTATTATGGCAGTAATAAAGTATGTGTATTGTGATTTATCGAATGTTTTGTTCTATGGCTTTGAGCCAAGTGGGGGAGTCTACTATCTACGATGTGATTGCACGATTATGCGCGGTATTGGTTTTGGTCCGAGGCATATTTGTTGATTAGTTATGACTTGCAGAGGTTTAGATCGGGGGTGGCTCGAGTAAGAAAATTTCTTGAATGCGGGTTATATTGCACTTTATGAAAATACGAAAAATCATGAAATGATTAAATTGTTATTTTAAAGGATGTAATGCGCACAAAGTATGAATTTAATTGGTGGTATTAAGGCAGGGTTACTTCTATGGGGGCTGTTGTGCTAATGAGGCTTGTGTCTTTCGGCCCGTTTGGGTGGTGCGATTTAGATTTGAGCATAGTGGGTGACTTTCGAAAGGGTTCTAATGGATTCAAAATGTATATGTGGCAATTGAGAATTTTTTCGGATTTGTGCATGGATAGAATCTGAGATTATATTTAATGGTGCCGGGATTTGCGATAATTCTGTATGATTATGGATTCTACATTTTAATATAAGAAAGATAAGAGGAATAATTTTAAATTCACATAAGGTATTTTCAGAGTGAGCATTACAGTTGTGGTATTTATGGAGGTACTTAGGAGGAATACAATGGCTTATAGGCCTTATGGTGGTATGGTTTTATGTTAGGGTGCCTTGTAGTGAGCTTTGGGTAAGGATCATGGAGTTCTGACAAGGAGAAGTATCAAATGGAGGATAATTCATAAGAAACTCAAAGTAAGTGGGACAGCTGGGTAGTAGGATAGACCAGTATGGTAATAACATGCTCGGTTCTTTTGGGTAATAATGATGTGGAGGCTTTACAGATGTTTTGGTGACCTGCTTGGCTTGGACGAGTTAGAGGAAATTAGTTCTGATAGCTCGATTAGGTGCAAAAGTATTGGGTGTATTTTATGCAGCTACCGTGGTCAAAAGTTATTGTTGTGAGCATCTGAGTTATGTGGTACATCATGTGATTACATATTGGGTTATGGTTATGGCTTGATACAGCTTCTTTAGACTTATATAGTGTGTAGGTGTGAGATTCAGGTATTGTAAGAAATTCTGGATGTGGAAATTGGATTCCAAGGTTTACGGTCTAAGGTTGGAGTAATGATCTTCAGTTATGTTATGTTGTCAGGCTTATATTCTTAGGGTGTGTACCTGCGTTCCGGTCATAGCTGCCTCTTAATCTTGGCAGCTTTAGAATTTTAATCTGTTCATGTATATTTCAAACAGATGATGTATTTTATTTCATACCAGCTTTGTAAATTCTAAATCTTAGAAGCTCATGATTTGTACTACCAGTCCTTGGAAAATGTATAAGGGTTCAGTTATTTTATCATTCATTTGTCTCAATAAATCTCATTAAATTGTATAATTGTTAATTGGCTTACCTAGCGGGTTGGGCTAGGTACCATCACGACAAGTTGGATTTTGGATCGTGGCAATAAGTTGGAGTCGGGATTAGTTTTAGTTAAGTGGGATATGCACAACATTCAGTATGCTTAGATACGAAATATGAAATGTTTGCACTTCTTAATATAGCATGTAAGTTGCCACTAGCCCTTCTCATGATAACCTCTCTCACTATGATATATTTGTGTTTAATTTGCTTCTTTTTCCACTTCATTTTTTCATTTAACTTACAAAAGTCACACATAAGTTTTGGGTAGACTATTTTACTGTAGGTTTAATTCAGTTTTGGGTACCCGAAACCCACCAATTCTTAGTTAAAATCTTCCAAAAATGAATTACCTTTCTATATCTATAGATTTGCCACCCGCAATAAGCGGAAGCTTGATGATGCAATGCCGCGAGAGACAAGTTTCTATCATATTTGACAGAGTCATAGTTCTCTTGATTATTATTTTGTTGTCCTTTTGAAATGCAACAACAGAAGGCTTGCCCTACTTTGCTTTGCTTTGCATTGATTATCCTAGATTTAGCTTGGTATGTTATCTTTTGATTCTTATTCTTTTTCTTTTTCTTTTCTTTAGTGGATACAAAGGTGAAAGTACGTGTTATCTCAATTGCGGCATCAACTTTTGCGTTAGTTGGGGTTACCAACACGAACATATTTAATTTAATTATTTGTCTTTCTCATTCGAAACAAGCCCAAGAATTTAATTGTACAACTTCGTTCTGCAAATGAATGTACATAGTATGAGGCGTATTATGTTAATATTAGTCATTTTGATGGTTCTTTTTCCCTGTTGTGATGACCTAAAATGTCATCTTTAAATTTAATAATTAATTATATGTTTTAAGACCTCAAAAAGTACTATTTATCATTCCTTGACTTGCGTGCGCAGTCCGTAAAATTTTTCGAAAAGTTTTTATGTGAAAATGGATAAAACTATGAATTAGAGCTTTAAAACTCAACTGAGCTGACTTTGGTCATTATTTTGAGCAAATGGACTCGGATAAGTATTTTAACAGTTCCGGTAGGTTCATATAGTGATTTGGAACTTAGGCATATGTCCGAAATTAAATTCAGAGGTCCCTAGCCCGAGATAAGGAATGTTCATGAAAAATTAAAAGTTTAAGTTCAAATAATGACCGGATGTCGAATTATGTACAAACGACCTCGGAATAGAATTTCGATGATTCCAACCGCTCCGTATGGTGATTTTGGACTTAGGAGCGGGATCAGAATTTTATTTGGAAGTCTGTAGTGAAATTAAGCTTGAAATGGCTAAAATAGGAATTTAAAGTTTGGAAGTTTGACCGTGGAGTTAACTTTTTGATATTGGGGTTGGAATCCAGTTCTAAAACTTTTCATACCTCCGTTACGCTATTTATGACTTGTATGCAAAATTTGGGTCAATCGGACTTGATTTGATAGGTTTCGACATCGAATATAGAAATTGAAAATTCTTAAGTTTCATTAAGCTTGAATTGGGGGTGTGATTTGTGATTTTAGAGTTCTTTGATGTAATTTAAGGTTTCAAATAAGTTCGTATGATGTTTTAAGACTTGTTGGTGCATTTGGTTGAGGTCTCGAGGGCCTCGGGTGAGTTTCGGATGGTTAACGGATCAAAAGTGGGACTTAAACAGCTGCTGCAATATTTTCTGCTGGAAATGCAGAAAAAATCGAGGTCCATGACCGAGGTCCAGGATCGAGGGCCATGATCGAAGCCATGATCGAAGGCCATGATCGAAGCCATGATCGAGGCCAGGATCGAGCTCCATGATTGAGGGCCAAGACAGAGGTCCATGATCGAGGTCGAGGATCGAAGGCAGCCTGGACTGATCTGTAAATTATAAAACAGGGGACTTCGTCCCATTTGCCATTTTTGACGAATTGGAGCATGAGGAGAGGCGATTCTGATATATTTTCAAGGAAAAATATTGGGGTAAGTGATTCTAACTCGGATTTGGTCAATATACACGAATATATCATTGTTTTCACCATTTAATTAGTGCTTTGAGATTGAAATTTTGAGAAACTTTTACAAATCTCATAGAAACAAAATTTTGAGATTTCGGTGTCGATTCGGGGTCGGATTTGAGTTAAACTGGTATGGTTGGACTCGTAATTATCGGATTTTTAGGTTTCGCCGGATTCTGAGACATGGGCCCCACAGGCGATTTTTGAGCTAATTTCGGATTTTATTGAAAAATGTAGTATGTTTTTATGAAATTGATTCCTATAATTTTTGTTAACTGTATCGAATTAATTATGACTAGATTCGAGTCGATCGGAGTCGGAAAATCGAGAAAAAAGCATACTACTTGGTTAAATTGGAGCAAGTCGAGGTAAGTGACTTGTCTAACCATGTGTGGGGGAAATCTCCCCTAGGATTGATACTTATGTGATAATTATAATGTATTGAAAGTCGTGTATACGAGGTTACGAGTGTGTACACGGGCTAAATATGAAATATTATGTTTTTAAATTGTGTGGATCACTGTTGCGCATTAATTAAATTATTTTATCTTGTTATATTCTTCATCATTGATATGAGTTATATACTTTAAATTTGCTTGACCTTTTTCAGCTAATTATTTCACCTGTTAAGTTGAAACTTGGTATCTTTTATTCTGTGCATTATTTGAAGGTTGATTTTCTGTAAATTAAATATTATTAATATGAAGTATTTGATATTTTCAAATTTGGTATTGCAGCAACGTATTAAAGATTTCGAAATATTATTTTGCTGAATTATTTATTCCTGAATATTTTTGTAAGATTTTCGTACGCATTGTGATGGATCCGTGAGCTCTTTATTGTGGAAATATATTATTGATGATTTATTTTAGCATGAGTCGTGAGCTCTTTATTGTGAAAAAATATTGTTGTTGAATTATTTTATCAAGTTAAATTATTTGAGCACTTGAGGTGTAAATTGTGATATATTATGATATTGATATGCATGTGGTATAAGATTTGGGTATTAAAATGCATGCGGTGAGATAAGGGTGGCTTGATACGCGTGGCTAGTAGGGGAAACTACTAGAAGTCATGCGGTGTAATAAGGATGGCTAAAACGCGAGATGCTATTTCGGGAAAAATATTTTCTTTAAAATAAATTGTGAAGGCTCCCGCGGTAAGGTAAGGAGATGAGATATTGTGAATTTATTTATGATTTGGGACTACGAGGCGGTACCTCGGGAGTATCCTTGTTGATATTGATTTATGGCCGTAGTTGCCTTTGATTTTTGTTGTTATTTTCTTAAAGTTGAAAAGAAATTCTATTTTGTTCTACGAGGTATTATTTGCCATTATTTGTGTAATTAAATGGTGACCTACTAGTTGATTCATTTTCATTGTTATTTTATTTTATTATATTGTGAAACATTTTACCATGCCATTTATTATTATTTTTTCAGTAGGACCTGAACTGACCTCGTCACTACTCTACCGAGGTTAGACTTGGTACTTACTGGGTACAGCTGTGGTGTAATCATACTATGCTTTTACACATCTTTTTATGCAGATCCAGGTATTTTTTCCAGCCCAGATATCAGTGAGTACCTGTGCACAGAGACTTTGAGGTATATCTTCCGGCGTCCGCAGACTCCGGAGTCCCCTTTTATTCTTGTTATGTTGTTTCCTTATTTTCTTTAGACTCTGTTATATAGAGACATTAAGGATAAATTCTTAATGTAGGTTTATGATGGTGGTGGGGGAGGGGGTGAATTCATTTAACAGTCGGATAGCTCACGTGAGATTATTTCTAACGGTATTAGTGGAGACCAAAAGTTTGAAATTTTTCAATACTTAAGGACTAAAATTGATACTGTCACGACCCGAAATTCCCACCTTCGGGACCGTGATGGCGCCTAACATTTTCACTTGCTAGGCAAGCCAACGTTAGAATAATCCTAGCCATTTTAAACAATTTTAAATTCATTAATAACAGAGAAACAAATGCGGAAATAAAGTTTGAAATAGAGTGAATAATCCATAATAATATTAATGTCTAAATACCATCCCATAACTAGTGTCACAAGTTCACGAGCTACTAGAATAATACAAATAAAGGTCTCAATAAAATTCAAGCTATTTGGAAAATAATATACAGTTAAGATATGATAGAAGGGGAGTTCAGAACTGCGAACGCTGTGCAGCTTTACCTCAAGTCTCCTGAGAGTAACTGAATCTGAGCACGTCGCTGGGACCAACTCCAAAATCTGCATAAAAAGTGCAGAGTGTAGTATGAGTACAACCGACCCCATGTACTCCGTAAATGTTGAGCCTAACCTCGACGAAGTAGTGATGAGGCTATGAAAAGACACATACGTAAACAACCTGTACAAGTATAAATAAATACGAAGCAACAATAATACAATAAATAATAATTTGTAAATTGGGAGGGAACATGCGAAGGGGAATGATATAATAATTTTAGCAGGAGAAGTATCACTTAGCAGCCAATTAATTCATCAACAATAAAATGAGCAAATGATAATATGAAAATGACACGGCACCACCCTTCGTGCTTTTACTCTCATTCCTCCCATAAACTGATAAATAAATAATAATAACTGGCACGGCATCACCCTTCGTGCTTTTACTCTCATTCCTCCCATAAACTGATAAATAAATAATAATAACTGGCACGGCATCACCCTTCGTGCTTTTACTCTCATTCCTCCCATAAACTGATAAATAAATAATAATAACTGGCACGGCATCACCCTTCGTGCTTTTACTCTCATTCCTCCCATAAACTGATAAATAAATAATAATAACTGGCACGGCATCACCCTTCGTGCTTTTACTCTCATTCCTCCCATAAACTGATAAATAAATAATAATAACTGGCACGGCATCACCCTTCGTGCTTTTACTCTCATTCCTCCCATAAACTGATAAATAAATAATAATAACTGGCACGGCATCACCCTTCGTGCTTTTACTCTCATTCCTCCCATAAACTGATAAATAAATAATAATAACTGGCACGGCATCACCCTTCGTGCTTTTACTCTCATTCCTCCCATAAACTGATAAATAAATAATAATAACTGGCACGGCATCACCCTTCGTGCTTTTACTCTCATTCCTCCCATAAACTGATAAATAAATAATAATAACTGGCACGGCATCACCCTTCGTGCTATAACTCTCTTTTGGCACGGCATCACCTTTCGAGCTTTTACACACTCTGAAAATGACACGACATCACCCTTCGTGCTTTTACTCTCAAAAATGACACGGCAACACCATTCGTGCTTTTATACTCTTTATCACCCTGACAATGAGAGAATAAATAATAAAATGGCACGGCATCACCTTTCGTGCTTTTACACTCCTCATCATGTTCAACAATAATTAAATCAGTAAAACGTTCATGAATAATGATCAAATAATCAATAATAAATTTAAACAGGAATATCTTAATTAAATAGGAAATTATTCAAAATTAAATAAAATCCCCCAACATGCTTGGACTCAACCACAACGCATATGTACTCGTCACCTCATATATACGTTGTACCCGCGCATTAAATCACGTAGCATATAGACAATTAAATCATACTCCCTCAAGTCAAGGTTAACCACGACCCTTACCTCGCTTTGCAACCAAATTCAAGATTCCAATAAACCCTTGACTCTCCAAATAGTGTTCGAAATCCTCAAATCTAATCATAAACAATTCGATATACTCAATACAAATCTTAGGAATTAATAGCATATGAATTTACTAATTTTTCGGATTAAAATCCAAAATGCATCTTAAACATCAATAGTGGGCCCATGTCTCGAATCTCGAAAAAACTTACGAAATTCGAACACCAGTTTCGAGACGAGTCCAACCATATAAAAATTATCAAATTCCGATGTCAAATGGACTTTCAAATCTTAAATTTTCGTTTTTGGAAAGTTTTACAAAAATTTCACTTTCTTCCATCTAAATCTGAAATAAATGATGAATATAGATATAGATTTATGAAATATAATCACTTTTGGTTATACAACACTTACCCAATTCAAAGTTGTGAAAATCGCTTTGGAAACGCCTAAATCCGAGACTCAAAACTCAAAAATGAGTAAAAATAGCTAACTCCCTATTTTTATGTGTTCTGTCCAACATTTCCGCTTCTGCGGACAATTGACCACATCTGTGTTTTCCGCTTCTGCGGAAACTTGAATGCATCTGCGGTTTTCGCTTCTGCGGAAAGTTGACCACATCTGCAGTTTCCGCTTTTGCAGAAACTTGGCTGCTTCTGCGAGCCCGCATCTGCGGTCTAAAATCTGCAGGTGCGATTACACCAGAAGGCCAAAATTTCAGATTTTTCCTTAAGTCCAAATTTTGATCCGTTAACCATCCGGAATCCACTCGAGTACCCCGTGACCTCAACCAAATACACCAACAAGTTCTAAAACATCATACGAACTTAGTCGAGACCTCAAATCACATCAAACAATGCTAAAACCATGAATCATACTCCAATTAAAGCTTAAGGAACTTAAGAAATTTCAACTTCTATATTCGATGTCGAAACCTATCAAATCGAGTCTGATTGACCTCAAATTTTGCACACAAGTCATAAATGATATAATGGAGCTATTTCAATTTTCAGAATCGGATTCTGACCCCAATATTAAAAAGTCAAATCTGTGGCAAATTTTGGAAATCTTTAGCCTTTACATTTCTAGTTTCCATTAAATGGTCATAACTTGAGCTAGGGACGTCCAAATTAAATTCCGGGCATACGCCCAAGTCCCAAATCATGATACAGATCTACAGAACTGTCAAAACACTAATCTGGGTCCGTTTGTTAAAATTGTTGACCAAAGTCAACTTTATTGAGTTTTAAAACTCTATTTCACATTTTAATCAATTTTTCATATAAAAACTTTCAATAAAAATATACGGACTGTGCATACAAGTCAAGGTGTGATGAATAGTGCTATTTGATGTTTCAGATCACAGAAATAATTATTAAATTTTAAGATGACCTTTTGGGTCATCACATTCTCCACCTCTAAAACAAACATTCATCCTCGAACGGAATTAGAAAAGTACCTGAGCTGGTGAAAAGGTGTGGATATTTACTCTGCATGTTCGAATCGGACTCCCAGGTAGCTGTCTCAATTGATTGACCTCTCCATTGCACCCGAACTGAAGGATAACTCTTAGACCTCAACTGTCGGACATGCCAGGCTAGAATAGCTACCGGCTCCTCTTCATAAGTCAAATCCTTGTCCAATTGGACTGAGCTAAAATCTAACACATGGGACGGATCACCATGGTATTTACTGAGTATAGACAAATGGAAAACCGGATGAACTGCTGATAAACTAGGTGGTAATGCAAGCTTGTAGGCTACTTCACCCACCCTCTCAAGAATTTTGAAGGGTCCTATATACCTAGGGCTCAACTTGCCCCTCGTTTTGAACCTCATTACAACTTTCATAGGTGAAACCCGGAGCAATACTCTTTCTCTAACCATGAATGAAATATCACGAACCTTACGGTCAGCATAACTCTTTTGCCTAGACTGAGCTGTGCGAAGTTGATCCTGAATAACTTTGACCTTATTCAAGGCATTTTGTACCAAATCGGTACCCAACAACCGAGCCTCTCCCGATTCAAACCATCCAACTGGCGAACGACACCGTCTCATGTATAATGCTTCATATGGAGCCATTTGAATTCTTGACTGGTAGCTATTATTATAGGCAAACTCCGCAAGTGGCAAGAACCGATCCCAAGAACCTCCAAAGTCTACATATCTTCCAATATCTGAATAGTGCGCTCTTACTGCTCGTCTGTTTGTGGATGAAATCTTGTACTCAACTCAACCCGCGTGCCTAACTCACGTTGTACATTCCTCCAAAAGTACGAGATACATTGCATACCTCGATCTGAAATAATAGACACAGGCACACCGTGAAGGCGGACAATCTCGCGAATGTAAATTTCAGCTAACCGCTCTGAAGAATAGGTAATTGCCACTGGAATGAAATATTCCGACTTGGTCAACCTATCCATAATGACACAAATTGCATCGAATTTTCTTTGAGTCTGTGGGAGTCCAATAACAAAATCCATAGTGATACGCTCCCACTTTCACTCAGAAATTTCTAACTTCTGAAGCAAACCACCAGGTCTCTGATGCTCGTACTTGACTTGTTGAAAGTTTAGACACCAAGCTACATATGCAACTATATCCTTATTTATTCTCCTCCACTAATAATGATGCCGTAAATCTTGATACATTTTAGCGGCACCTGGATGAATAGAATACCTGGTATTGTGTGCCTCTTCAAGAATTAATTCACGAGGCCCATCCATATTAGGCACACAAATACGATCCTGCATTTGCATAACTCCATCTTCCCCCACAGCAACCCGTTTGGCATCACCGTGCCGCACCGTGTCCTTAAGGACAAGTAAATGAGAATCATCATACTGCCGCTCTCTGATGCGCTCATATAAAGAAGACTGAGCGACTGTGCAAAATAGAACCCGACTGGGCTTAGAAACATCTAACCTCATGAACTGAGTAGCCAAAGTCTAAACATCTGCAGCTAGCAGCCTCTCACCAACCGGAATATAGTAAGACAGCACATACTCATAGCCTTTCTACTTAAAGCATCGGTCACCACATTGGCCTTTCCGGGGTGATACAAAATAGTGATATCATAGTCCTTCAACAACTCCAACCATCTTCTCTGGCTCAAATTGAGATCCTTTTGTTTGTACAGATATTGTAAGCTACGATGATCAGTAAATACCTCACACGAGATACCGTAAAGGTAATGCCTCCAAATCTTCAGCACATGAACAATGGCTGTTAATTCTAAGTCATGAACAGGGTAATTCTTCTCGAGAACTTTCAACTGTCGCGATGCATATGCAATCACCTTGCCATCTTACATCAATACTGCACCAAGTCCAATGCGAGATGCATCATAATACACCGTATAAGATCCTGAACATGTGGGTAATACAAACACTAGTGCCATAGTCAAAGCGGTCTTGAGCTTCTGAAATATCAACTCACACTCGTCTGACCATTTGAATGGGGAACCCTTCTGGGTCAATGAAGATGCTATAGATGAAAACCCCTCCACAAACCGGCGATAATAATTTGCTAAATCCAGGAAATTCCGGATCTGTGTAGCTGAAGTAGGTCTTGGCCAATTCTGAACAACCCCAATCTTCTTAGGATCCACTTTTATAACTTCTACCGATACAACATGCCCCAAAAAGGTAACTGAGTCTAAACAAAATTCACATTTTGAAATTTTTTGCATATAATTAATTATTTTTCAAAGTCTAAAGCATAATCTGAAGATGCTGCTCATGCTCCTCTTGATTGCTGGAGTAAATCAAGATATCATCAATGAATACAACCATAAAAGAATCCAGGTAGGGTTTGAATACCTAGTTCATCAAATCCATAAATATTGTTGGGGCATTTTTCAGCCCAAATGACATCCCTAGGAAGTCGTAATGCCCATACCGAGTCCGAAATGATGTCTTAGGGACATTAGATGCCCTAGTATTCAACTGATGATAACCAGACCTCAAATCGATCTTCGAAAATACCTTGGCACCCTGAAGCTGATCAAATAAGTCATCAATTCTTGGCAATGGATATTTGTTTTTGATAGTGTCCTTGTTCAACTACCGATAATCTATACACATCCGCATAGATCCATCTTTCATCTTTACAAATAGTACTGGTGCACCCCAGTGTGAGACACTAGGTCTAATGAATCCCTGATCAAGCAAGTCTTATAACTTCTTCTTCAATTCTTTCAACTTCGGCGAGTCCATATGGTATGGTGAGATAGAAATGGGTTGAGTGCCTAGAGCTAAATCAATACAGAAGTCAATATCTCTATGAGGTGGCATTCCCGATAGATCTGTAGGAAATACATCTGGAAATTCACGGACAACTGGAACTGAATCCATAGAAGGAACTTCCACGCTGGGATAGCGAATTTAAGCCAAATAAGCTAGACACCCCTTCTCGACCATATGACGAGCTTTCACATAAGAGATAACCTTGCTGGTAGAATGGCCAAGAGTCCCTTTCCACTCTAGTTGAGGTAACCCCGGCATGGCTAAGGTCACCGTTTTGGCGTGACAATCCAATATAGCATGATAAGGTAACAACCAATCCATACCCAATATGACATCAAAATCTACCATGTCAAGTAGTATAAGATCCATGCTAGTCTCAAGACTCCCCATAGTAACCACAAACGAACGATAGACATGATCTACCATATAGAATCTCCCACCGGCGTGGACACACACAGAGAAGCACTCAGAGAATCACGAGGCACAACCAGATATGAAGCAAAATAGGAGGACACATAAGAATAAGTAGATACTAGATCAAATAGAACTGAAGCATCTCTATGGCAAACTGGAACAATACATGTGATCACTGCATCAGATGACTCAGCCTCAGGCCTGGCTGGAAAAACATAAAATCGGGGTTGGGCCCCACCACTCTGAACCACGTCCCTGGGACGACCTCTAACTGGATGGCCTCCACCTCTAACGACCTAACCTCCACCTCTAGCTGTCTGACCCCTGCCCCTAGCTGGCTGGGAGGGTGGCGGAACAGCTGGTGCTGGAACCATAGCACGGGAACTCTGCTGTTGTGAACTGCCCGATAACCGAGGGAAAAATCTAGCAATGTGTCTCGAATCACCATAACTATAACAGGTCTTCGACTGTTGTGACTGCTGACCCTAGAACTGGCCATGTCGACCTGGATAACCACTCTGATGACTCCGGATCGGAGGTGCATTAATAGAGCTGGTGGTGCACTGTAAGCTAGTTGGTCGGAATGAGACACGTAAGGGTCGTGACCACCTGAAGCACTTTGGGATGCCTAGAGAACTGAATGAAATGGCCTGGGAAGATGTCCTCTACCAAAATTACCCCTACCTCAAGACGAGGCACCACTGAACCCACCAAACTGACGAGACCTCTTATCAGACCCCTGCCCTCTCTCCTGTGCAAGAATCATCTCGATCCTCCTCGCAACATTAGCTGCCTCCTAAAAGGAAATCTCACTTACGGTATCCTTGGCCATCTGAAGCCTGATAGGGTAAGTGAGTCCCTCAATAAACCTCCTCGCTCTCTCTCCCTCAGTAAGTAGTAAAAGGAGAGCATGACAGGCTAGATCCACAAAACGGGTCTCGTACTGAGTAACAGTCATACTGCCATGCTGGAGACGCTCAAATTGCATGCGGTAATCTTCTCTCAATGTTATAGGGATGAACTTCTTTAGAAATAGTCGCGAGAACTGCTCCCAAGTTAGTGCAGGTGACCCAGCTGGTCTGGTCAATGTATAATCTCTCCACCACCTCTTGGCGCAACCTGTCATCTGAAATACAGCAAAATTGACCTCGTTGGTCTCAACTATACCATGTTCTGCAATATGTCATGGTAGCGGTCAAGATAATCCTGTGGGTCCTCAGAAGGTGTACCACTGAAGTGAACTGGAAAGAGCTTAGTAAAATTGTCCAACCTCAATAAAGGCTCAGAAGACATGGCGGGCCTATCACCGGCCTGCGCCGCAACAACTGGTGGAACTACCCCAACTGGCGGGGCTGTTGGAGCCTGATACTGGGGAGCCATCTACCCCGGAGCGAGAGTAGTGGGAGTTTGTGCTCCTCCCTCAGCCCGTGAGACGGCTGGTGCCACTGGAAATGTACCATTCCGGGCCACACCCTCCATAAGGCTCACCAAACGGATTAAAGCATCCTGAAGTACTGGAGTAGCTATGAATACTTTCGGGACCTGAACTGGTATAACAGGTACGGTCTGAGCTGGAACCTCTACTTCCAAATCCACCTGAGGTTCTACAACGGGTGTTGTTGCTCGAGCTCTAGACTGAGCTCTATCTCTGCCTCTACCTCGGCCTCTAGTGCGACCTCGTCCTCGACCTTTACCCTGGTCATAGTTGCCACCGGGGGCTCTGGTCCCTGTCCATCAGTAGATGTATTACGTATTCTCACCATCTGCGAGAGAATAAGAATAGAATGATTCAATCATCAATGATAGAACAAGATCGCATAACGGAATAAAAAAGAAGTGATATTGTTCCTAAACTTCATAGTCTCCGAAAGATAAGTACAAACCTCTCCGTAACAAAGTACAGACTAAGCTTGCTCGTGACTCGTGAGACCTAAGTAACCTAGTGCTCTGATACCAACTGTCACGACCCGAAATTCTCACCTTCGGGACCGTGATGGCGTCTAACATTTTCACTTGCTAGGCAAGCCAACGTTAGAATAATGCTAGCCATTTTTAAATAATTTTAAATTAATTAATAACAAAGAAACAAATGCAGACATAGAGTGAATAATCCATAATAATAGCGAAGTCTAAAAACCATCCTAGAACTGGTGTCACAAGTGCACGAGCTACTAGAATAATACAAATAAAGGTCTGAATAAAATTCAAGCTGTTTGGAAAATAATACACAGCTAAGATAAGATAGAAGGGGACTTCAGAACTGCAAACGCTGTGCAGCTATACCTCAAGTCTCCTCTGAGTAACTGAATTCGAGCACGTCTACAGTATGCCGATGGGGCCAACTCCAAAATCTGCACAAGAAGTACAGAGTGTAGTATGAGTAAAATCGACACCATGTACTCCATAAGTGTCGAGCCTAACCTCGACGAAGTAGCGATGAGGCTGTGACAAGACACGTACGTAAACAACCTGTACAAGAATAAACAAATACGAAGCAACAATAATATAATAAATAACAATTTATAAATTGGGAGGGAACAAGCGAAGGGGAATGATATAATAATCTCAGCAGGAGAAGTATCACTGAGCAGCCAATTAATTCATCAACAATAAAATGAGCAAACGATAATATGAAAATGGCATGGCACCACTTTTCGCACTTTTACTCTCATTCCTCTCATAAACTAATAAATAAATAATAATAATTGGTACGGTATCACCCTTCGTGTTTTAACTCTCTTTTAGCATGGCATTACCCTTCGTGCTTTTACACTCTCTGAAAATGACACGGCATCACCCTTCGTGCTTTTACACTCTCTGAAAATGACACGGCATCACCCTTCGTGCTTTTACTCTCAAAACTGACACGGCAGTACTCTTCGTGCTTTTACATTCTTTCTCACCATGACAATGATAGAATAAATAATAAAAATGGTATGACATCACCCTTCATTCTTTTACACTCTTTCTCACCGTGTTCAACAATAATTAAATCAGTAAATATTTCATGAATAATGATCAAATAATCAATAATAAATTTAAACAGGAATATCTTAATTAAATAGGTAATTATTCAAAATTAAATAAAATCTTCCAGCATGCTTTGACTCAACCACAACGCATAAGTACTCGTCACCTCACATATACGTTGTACCCGCATACTAAATCACGTAGCAAATAGACAATTAAATCCTACTCCCTCAAGTCAAGGTTAACCACGACACTTACCTCGCTTTGCAACCAAATTCAAGATTCCAATAAACCCTTACCTCACGAACTAGTGTCTAAAATCCTCAAATCTAGTCATAAACAATTTGATATACTCAATACAAATTGTAGGAATTAATTCCATATGAATTTACTAATTTTCAGGACTAAAATTCGAAATTCATCTCAAAATTCAACAGTTGGGTCCATATGTCGAATCTCAGAAAAACTTACGAAATTCGAACACCCGTTCCAAGACGAGTCCAGCCATATAAAAATTATCAAATTCCGATGTCAAATGGACCTTCAAATCTTAAATTTTTGTTTTTGGAAAAGTTTACAAAAATTTCAATTTCTTCCATCTAAATCCGAAATAAATGATGAATATAGACATGGATTTATGAAATATAATTACTTTTGGTTATAGAACACTTACCCAATTCAAAGTCGTGGAAAACTGCTTTGGAATCGCCTAAATCCGAGACTCAAAACTCAAAAATGAGTAAAATTGGCTAACTCCTGATTCTTATGTGTTCTGTCCAGCATTTCCGCTTCTGCGAACAATTGACCGTATCTGCGATTTCTGCTTCTGCAGAAACTTGACCGCTTCTGCGAGCCCGCATCTGCGGTCTAAAATTCGCAGGTGCGATTACACTAGAAGGCCAAAATTTTAGATTTTTCCTTAAGTTCAAATTTTGATCTATTAACCATTCGGAATCCACCCGAAGCCCCAGGGACCTCAACCAAATACACCAACAAGTTCTAAAATATCATACGAACTTAGTCGAGACATCAAATTACATCAAACAACGCTAAAACCACGAATCATACTCCAATTCAAGCTTAAGGAACTTAAGAAATTTCAACTTCTACATTCGATGCCAAAACCTATCAAATCAAGTCCGATTGACCTCAAATTTTGCACACAAGTCATAAATGACATAATAGAGCTATTTCAATTTTCGGAATCGGATTCCAATCCCGATATCAAAAAGTCAAATCCGTGGTCAAATTTTGGAAATCTTTAGCCTTTACATTTCTAGTTTCCGTTAAATGGCCATAACTTGAGCTATGGACCTCCAAATTAAATTTCGGACATACACCCACGTCTCAAATCACGATACAGACCTATCGGAACTTTGAAAATACTGATCCGAGTCTGTTTGCTAAAAATATTGATCAAAGTCAACTTTATTGAGTTTTAAAGCTCTATTTTATATTTTAATCAATGTTTTCATATAAAAACTTTTTGAAAAATTATACGTATTGCGCACACAAGTCGAGGTGTGATGAATAGTGTTATTTGAGGTTTCAGATCACAGAAATAATTATTAAAGTTAAAGATGACATTTTGGCTCATCATAGATAGTTGGATATTTAAAGGACCATACTTACGCCCAAAGTCATTTTCTCGAAAAGTATATAGTAATTGAAAGTAATGTTACTAATGGCTCCAAATATTGTGTAGATAAGAGATTTAATTACTTACCAAAGTTAAAGTATGCTTTCCTCAAACCTATCCCCTTAACTAAGGTTAAAATGCTTGTTAAACTATTTTAATCCAGATGATTACTACTTTAAATAGGACAACTTAGGGGTGTACAAATGAAACCGATAAACCGCACCAATCCAATAATCTGAGTCAAATCGAAAAAAACAAAATTCGACTATGGTTTGGTTTGATTTGATTTGGTGTTAGAAAAACAAACCCAACCATATGTGGTTTGGTTTGATTTGGTTTTAACTAAGAAAAGTCAAACTGAAACAAAATCAACCTGACATTATATGTATAGAAGTTTTAAATATATTTAATGCATAAAAATATTTATGGTAGTGTAGTTTATAAATATTTCTTAAACCCTTTTCATAGTTTTATCTTTTAACGTATTATTTCAAGCTTGGACTTATAATTTTTGGATGCTCCAATAAGTTTTGTAGTCCATAAATGTTAGTAAGTCAAATAAATCCTAAACCAAAATCAAATCAATACTAATGCAAATAAAAGACATTCAATTCAATTGTACTATGAATAAAAATAGTGTTGGATATCTATTTTTTAGTTTTTCCATGGTTTAGATAAAATGTATAACTTATTTATTTTTTGTGGTTAGTCATGTACATAATAGTTTTTATTAGTTGTAATTTTAAATTACGTTTGTTTTCATTATGGCTTATTAATAATATTTATTTTATGCGATTTTATTATTTTTATTGTTGAATATTTTAGTACAATGCCATGACTCATCTCATATTTATGTTATTTTATTGAAAAACACCTTATATAATTCTATCTTACTAAGATTAAAGAAATATTTGGAGCACAAATTTTACGTTTTGTGCTATGAAGACATTATGAAAAAAAAACCGAAAAAACCCGAAAACTCAAAAAATCTGAGAAAATCCGAGATTAAAAAATCCGATTTTTATTGGTTTGGTTTGGTATTTACATTTAATAATCCGATATACACTAAGAAAATGTAATACATCAAAAATTGAGTGTTATCTCACATGTAGAACTATTATAATGTATCTCATATGTGGAAACTTAAAGATTTTTATTAAATCATCCTCTTCTACTTTACATTCACGAACAAGAATTAAAAACTTTTGCTTACCGTTTACCTGCACGAACCTGCTCTGTCCAAAAAGAATTTTGTCTACAGTTATAAGAAACCTTCTTGATTAGGATTTAGGTCTAATATTTCCTATCATAATTGGAGCTAAGATGACAGACTAACCTCCATTGTCGTCTGACCTTGATGCATCGCCCCACCGTCACGCCTATTAACTTTCCGCAATTCCAGCGACGGCGAGGCTCACCCGAGCTCAAATCTTGGACAGCCATCAGTGGGAAAACACTTGGGGCCTCATGAAAATCATGAGATGCCATCACAAGGCACCTTTGGCCGAAAGTCAGCAGACCAAGGGACAAACAACCGAAAGTGAAAGAGCATCTTTGACATTCTGGGCCATGGTTGACAGCAGGATCCCTCTAGGCTGCCTATCCAGCTTTGCTAGGCTGGAATGCACCAGGCACCTTGCTAGCTTTGCCAAATTGGAATGCACCAGGCTGCTTGACAGCCTTGCCATCCCTACCAACCACTCCTCCTGTACAGCCCTTTTGATTTCTATAAATAGTCATTAGGCTCATTCTTTGTGAGCAACTCATATTTTGATAAATACAATAAAAAAGGGCGCTTGCCTCCCAAATCTTGGTCTTTTTCTTTTATTTCTTTCTTGCTTGTTTTGTGTGATTGTCATCGCTTCTGCACGATTGTGTTGCTTATCATTTAGGACTGAAGCTAAGAGTAGCATACATGTTATCTTTGTTGTCCGCACGGAGCCCTTAGAAAACGATCCCGTGACAATTGGTATCAGAACCAAGGTTCTTGCATGGATAAGAACTCACAACGCAACGTAGAAGAAACCAACGTTGAAGAAAACCCAGAAGTACAGAGAGGCATGGGCCAGAAGCGGGACAAAAGTAGGGCCAAAGACGCATCTCCACCACCGAAAAGCGAGATGCTACCCTAAGTGGAACTCGAAACTTCCTAAACCAGAACTCTCGATGAGAGGATAGTTATAGTAGAGACTAGTCTGACGGCCTTGCACCGGCGTATTGCCGCCGCCAAAAATAATTTATGTTCCTTTGAGTCAGTAGCCCTTGATAGACTTGGAAAGGTCAAAGGGAACATTCAGAAGCAAGACGAAGGGCTGACCAACCTTGAACTCAAGCTCACTGAGGCTTTGTCTGTGATGCAGGCAAAAGTTAAGGCTTTAAAACTACGTCTAGAGGAGACTGCAGGGGCCAGCCGGCGAGGTCCCATCACTGTCCAAGAAACACGTATTGAGGCTCCTAAACCCAAATATCTTCAGGGTGAAGAAGCGCTCAAGGCGTGGAAAACTTCTTATGGCAATTAGATGCATATTTTGATCATATGAGCATATCCAAGGATGCTGCCAAGATCCGAACGGCAGCCATATATTTGACCGAGACCGCCATGCTGTGGTGGCGCAGAAAGAAGGCAGATATGGAGAAAGGAACATGCTTCATTGACACATGGAAGTAGTTTAAAGAGGAGTTAAAACGGTAGTTTTACCCTCAAAATGTAGTGCACGAAGATCACCGACAGTTGAGGGAGCTCAAGTAAACATCCTCCATCTGTGAGTACGTGAAGGAGTTCACCAAAATCACCCTTCAGATCCCCAACTTGACCAGTGAGGATCTATTGTTTCATTTCTTGGATGGCTTACAGAATTGGGCCAAAAAAGAGTTGCAAAGGCGGCAGATCGACACCATCGATGAGGCTATTGTAATAGCCAAATCATAGTTAGATGTTCGTACCGGAGATAACAACCAGAGCCAAGCTTCTGCTGCTCCAGACATACATCGAGGTAAAGGCAAATTTGTTCCCAACCGGAACAACGAGAACAGAGGCAAATACAACCACTCTTCCCAATTCCGCAAGCATTATGAGGAGAAGAGGAAAGGAGGTGCTCAACGGTATATTTGCTACCTTTGCGGAGACTCTTCTCATGCTGCTCGATATTGTCTGTAACGACCCGATTTGTCGTTTTAAGAATTTACGCCCCGTTTAGTGACTTAAGGCCTCTATCAGCCTCGCAATATGTACTATGACCCGCGTGTGTGGTCGATTTTGATTTACGGTTGATTCGGAGAGAATTGGGACACTTAGTCCCTGAGATGGAAAATTAAGCCTTAAGATTTTTACAATAGTCGGAACTATGTGAAGACGACTCCGTAATATAGTTCTGTCAGTTCCGTTAGCTCCGTTGGGAGATTTTGGACTTAGGAGCGTGTCTGGACTGTGAATCTGAGATCTGTAGCCAATTTAGGTTTGAAATGGAGAAGGTTGAATTTTTGGAGAATTTTACTAGAAGTGGACTTTTGGATATCGGGGTCAGAATCCGATTCCGGAAGTTGGAGTAAGTCCATAATGTCAATTATGACTTGTGTGCAAAATTTGAAGTCATTCCGGATTGATTTGATGTGTTTCAATACAAGTTATAGAATTTGAAAGTTCAGAGTTCATAAATTTTGAATTGGGGTATGACTCGTGGTTTTTGAGTTGTTTGTGGTGATTTGAAGGTTCGACTAAGTTTGTATGATGTTTTGGGACTTGATGGTATGTTTGGTTGAGGTCCTGGGGGGCTCGGGTGAGTTCCGAGATGGTTTCAGATCATTTCTCCTTGTTTTGCAACTGCTGGAACAGATATCTGGTATTGTTCTTCGCGAACGCGGAGGGTCTCACGCGTTCGCGAAGAAGGATTGTGGACGGCTGGGATTTGCCCATCGCGAACGCGATGAAGAAGACGTGAACGCGAAGAAGGAGATGAGGAAAGCATACGTGAACGCGAGTGGTCAGATGCGAACGCGAAGAGGAAAGGGAGTTGGGGGCCTGCCTGGCGTTAAGCCTTCGCGAACGCGACTCGTGTCTCGCGAACGCGAAAGGCAGAGGTCGGAAGGTATCACGAACGCGATGAGGATATCGCGAATGTGAAGAAGGAATCTGGGCAGCACATTTTTTGTGCTTCGTGAATGCGAAGCTATGGTCGTGAACACGATGAAGGTACTTCTGGACAGAATTAAAAGTCCCAAACAGGGGTTTGAGTTCATAACTCAAAATCTAATTGGGAGCTCGGTAGAAGGCAATTTTCGAAGAGATTCTTGCGTGGGTGTTTGGGGTAAGTGATTCTTATCCAGTTTTGATTAATTTCCATGATTATGTCTTTGAATCCATCATTTAATTCGGATTTAATGGAGGAAAATCAAGATTTTTGTAAAATCATCCAAAACCGAAAATTTAGGATTTGGAGGTCGAGTTATTATTGGAATTCGATAAAATTGGTATGGTTGAACCGTATCGGAATGGGTGTTCGGATTTCATGAAATCATGTCGGGTTCCGAGGGGCGGATCCTGCGTTGACTTTTGTTGACTTGTTGGAATAAATTTCTAAGTCGACGTTTTATTATCCGAAATTATTTTCGATGAATTTTAATGAAGTTATACAACTGATTTGAATAGATTTGAGCTGTACGGAAGCCAATTCAAGCAAGAAGGCAATTTTGGAACTACTAGAAGTCATGCGGTGATATAAGGTCAGGGTGTTGAAATGCATGTGGTGAGATAAAGGTGGCTTGAAACGCGTGGCTAGTAGGGGAACTACTAGAAGCCATGCGGTGTGATAAGGGTGGCTAAAACGCGGGATTCTATTTCGGGAAAATGATTTCTTTAAAATTTAAGTTGAGGCTCCCGCGGTGGTATAAATAAATGAGATATTGTGAATTTATTTATGATTTGGGACTATGAGGTGGTACCTCGGGAGTGCCCTGTTGATATTTCCTTATTCATGTTCTTGCCTTGGGTAAGTTTTATAAAGCGGTGGTTAGACCGGCCATGATGTATGGGGCTGAGTGTTGGCACATTAAGAACTCACATATCCAGAAGATGAAAGTAGCAGAAATGAGGATGTTGCGGTGGATGTGCGGGCACACTAGGATAGATAAAATTAGGAATGATGATATTCGGGAGAAGGTGCATGTGGCTCCCATTGATGACAAGATGCGGGAAGCGAGGCTTAAATGGTTCGGACATGTTCAGAAGAGAAGCCCAGATGCTCCGGTATGGAGGTGTGAGCAGCTGGTTACGGAGGGCACAATAAGAGGTAGAGGGTGACCTAAGAAGTATTGGGGAGAGGTGATCAAGCAGGATATGGCGAGGCTCCAGATTTTTGAGGACATGACACTTGATAGGAAGATGTGGAGGTCGAGTATTAAAGTTGTAGGTTAGGAGGTAGTTGAGTCGTGCCTTACTGCGTAACATGGTAGGACTAGCCATATAGGGTTTTTGTCTAAGATAACTAGTGGGAATATTGTGGCTTACTATTTCGCTTTTCAGTGCAGGTTCTATTTACTAGCTATCGCTTTTGCTTTACATCTTTCTTCTAGATTTCATGGTGTTCATATTTTTCTTATAAATGTTGTAGTGATACTAATATTTACTAATATTGTCTCCCTTTACTTTGCATATTTCTTCTGGATTTCATGGTGTTCCTATTTATCCTATGATTGTTGTTGTGGTACTAAAATTGTCTTTCTTTTTGCCCTTTTGTCTTTTTGTTTTTTTGAGCCGAGGGTCTTTCGAAAACAGCCTCTCTATTCCTTCGGGGTAGGGGTAAGGTCTGCGTACACACTACCCTCCCCAGACCCCATTAGTGGGATTTTACTGGGTTGTTGTTGTATTATTGTTATGTTCTTGCCTTGGGTGATTTTGTTTCATTTAATATGTAAATTCTTGTCTTATTCCGTGATGTACTAGTTGACTTTATTATTATGTATTTTGTGCCCCTAGTTGTATTGTGTTGACTTTGGCTTTTTAGCACGAGACTCTAAAGAAGTATATTTTTGGTTTTTCTTACTGATCTTTGATGATTGAGTTGATTTAAATAAAAGGAATTATTATTATGCTTTAAATTAAATAGTTTTACAACCAAACCAGTAGTTTATCTGATGCTTTGATATAAGTGCAAAGTTATTCTCTTCACCCAAATGAATTCTAAAATAAATTCAATTCTTTGTTGATTTCTTAGTTGATTTAAAAACTTTTAAACTCACTTTAGTGGAAATATATTGATCATGTTGATCTTATATAAATTGAGGATATTGGCATGTGAATTGTCCGTGTGGTTGTGATATGAAATATGGGCACGAGGTGCTGTGTTTAAATGATAATGATATTTGGCACGTGAGTTGTCCGTGCAATTGAGATATGAAATGAGGGCACGATGTGCTGGGAAAATATAATGATTTAATTATGGACATGAAGTGCCGTGGAGATATGAAAAATGGGCTGAGACCCGTGTTTATGAAAAATATGAAAATGGACTGAGACCCGTATTTTTATGATTATGAAATGAGGTGTCACATGGTGACTTTTTAACTGAAAAATTTTATTCAAAATATTTATTTGGAAGGATTTTTATTTAGAAAGTATTATATGAAAGAATTGTATTTGAAAGATAATTAATTGTGGAAAATTATATTTGAAAGAGAGTAAATTGGTAGAATTATATGTGAATGATATTTAATTGAAGAACTTGATTTAACTGGGTGTAATTGTATTTATTAATTGTTGAGCGATATTAAATGGTGATCTTATTATCTTACTGTGCATATCATTGGTTGTTTTATGTTGCCTTGTTGTGATATCACTGGTTGAGTTGTTGTTATCATTGTTAGATATTTTCTAGTACTATTGTATACTGCTATATTGCATAGGGTATTAGACTAGTGAGTGTCTTAATTGTACCTCATCTCTACTCTATTGAGGTTAGTCTTGATACTTACTGGGCACCGCTGTGGTGTGCTCACTCTACACTTCTGCACATTTTTGTGCAGAGCCAGGTATTGAAGATAACGGACTTGAGCAGAGTTAAAGCGGGATCATAAGGATTCAAGGTAGAGCTGCTTGGTCGTCGCAGTTCNAGTGTCTTGACTGTACCTCGTCTCTACTCCATTGAGGTTAGTCTTGATACTTACTGGGCACCGCTGTGGTGTGCTCACTCTACACTTCTGCACATTTTTGTGCAGAGCCAGGTATTGAAGATAACGGACTTGAGCAGAGTTAAAGCGGGATCATAAGGATTCAAGGTAGAGCTGCTTGGTCGTCGCAGTTCCTTGGAGTCCTTTCATGTCATTGTACTGTTAACTTGTAATCAAACAGTATTGTATATTCGGTCCTCGTGATCATTTCATATATTCAGTTAGAGTTCGTGACTCAGTACTACCAGTCTTGGGAGGTTTTATATTCATATTTATTCCGCTGTTAGTTTTGATTATTTATTTAATTCAAAAAAAATAGCTTCAAAATGTAATAGAAATCGGCTTACCTAGTCGTAGAGACTAGGTGCCATCACAACGCCTGTGGTGGGATTTTGGGTTGTGACAAGTTGGTATCAAAGCCCTAGGTGCATAGGTTCTACGAGTCATGAACGAGTCTAGTAAAGTCTTGCGGATCGGTACAGAGACGTCTATACTTATCTTTGAGAGGCTACAGAACTGTTAGGAAATTTCCATTTCTTTCATTCTTGTCGTGCAGAATTTGTTGAATTTGGAATTTGAACCTTTGTACCTCCATTCTCTCACAGATGGTGAGGACACATGCTACTGGGTTAGCTGAGCAAGCATCCTTACATACTGCTAGGGCTGCAAGAGGCCGGGGCCGAGGTAGAGGCCGAGGAAGGGCACGTGCTAAGTCTAGAGCACCTGTCAGAACAATAGTTGAGGAGCCACCAGTAGCTCCAATTGGGGGACAGGTACCAAAATCACCTGTTGTTACCCCCGAAATTTAGGAGACTTTGGCACAATTCCCGAGTATGTTTGGTACATTAACTCAGGCGGGATTGATCTCTGTTGCACCAAACATTCCGCAGGTTGGGGGAGTAGCTTACACTCCTATCACAACTCCAGAGCAGTAGGTTCACGTTGGTCAGGTTCCAGGTGTAGTACCAGTACAACCTGTTATTCCGATTCGGCCTGAGGTCAGGCCTGAGGCATCAACTTGAAAGGTTCAAGAAATACGATCCACCAACTTTCAGTGGCACAGCTACACAGGATGCCCAAGAATTTCTAGAAAATTGTCACTATATTCTCTGCACCATTGGTATTGTGGAGGTGAGCGGAGTTTCCTTTACTACATTTCAACTATCAGGCGCAGCGTATCGGTGGTGGAAAATCTATGAAGAAGGTGGACCAGCCGATACCACACCACCAACTTGGGCTCAATTTTCGAAAATGTTCTTGAAAGAGTTTGTTCCCCAGACTCTCAGAGATGCGTGGTGCACAGAGTTTGAACGGTTGCGTCGGGGCACTATGGCAATGTCAAAATATGCTACCAGGTTCGGTGAGTTAGCCCGTCATGCACCTATCTTAGTTCCTACAATTAGATAACGGGTCCGCAGATTCATTGAGGGGCTCGAACATGATATTAAAATATTCATGGCTCGAGAATTGCAAACTGATGCTTCATTTCAGCAAGTAGTGGAGATTGCAAGGAAGATTGGGGTGTTTTAGGCGAGGAAAAAAGGTCTAAGGAAGCCAAAAGGTCTCAAAGATCTGGAGGGTTCAGTGGATTTTACTCTTCAGCTAGAACCCATTATAGCGGAGGCTCGAGCAGTCGGTCAGCTCAGTCCGCACATCAGATTACTCGGGGTGCTTCAGTTTATAGTGCACCACCGACACGAGATTCTTACAATGGTTATTCTAGTTATCCGGCACAGACTCAGTACGAGCAGCCGTGACCTCAGAGGGGTTGTTATGATTATGGTGATACTAGTCATATCATGAGAGATTTTCTCAGACTTGGGAGGGGTGGATTTCATCAGAACACTCCAGCTATAAGCTTTATTCTAGTTAATACTCCACATGACCGTCAGCAAGAGGTGGAGGACAGGCAGGTAGTGGGAGACTAAGAGGTGGAGGCCCGACCCATTGATATAATCACTATTATGTGGCTCAGGACGATACACCAGATGGTGTCGTTACAGGTACGATCCTGATTTTGTTATAAAAGGATATTTTCCTTTAATTTGGTACGGTTCTAAATATTAATGCGAGTCCTCCTATTATGCTCTGCTTATGGGTGAGCTTTGTAAATTTGTGACCCACTTATATGTTTATCCCTGTTGGGAGATTTGAAGATGTGAGCCCGTGTCTGTCATTTTAGTTTTGTGCACCATTGAGGACTATAAGTCCAAAAGCAAAATTTTATTATTTAATACAGTGGGTTTAATGTGTTTCGGAATAATTGATTCAAATTTTTATGAATCATACGCCCTACCGGTATGAGGGTTCATTATATGTTGTGAAACTTATATATGAAATATATTGAAAAGAATAAAGAAAGGCAATTAAAAATTTTAGTTGGCACAATGTGCAACAAAATTGTGATTCGGATTTGAGGACGAGATCCTCGTATTTATACATGATGTGAAATATTTACACCTAACTGCAAGCCGCAGTGGAAGTTATGTAAGGACGAGGTCCTTGTGGTAAAATATTTATGAGTTTAAAACTATCCCTTTGTGAAATTAATTTGTACAATAATATTAATAGGGAGTCATGCCTGTTAAGCTTATCTGATAATTCTTGTGTATTTTTCTGTTTATATTCAGCCATTTTCGTGTTATAAACATTGAGTTTTAGCCTATGAGGTGAGTGCCCAGGTGGCGTTAAATGTGACTCATTAATCCGAGTAAGTAATCATGAGGTCTTCATGCCTCGCATTCTGTTGTCAGTGTTGTGAAAATTCGAAATGAGGTGGTGGTTAATATGAGATTAATTGATGATGCTGGAATTAATTATGAACACCTTTTAAGATCAGAGATATGGTGATGAGCATACATATGATGTGCTTCATGTCCTGATATCATTATGATAAGGCAATGCTGAGATTAATGTTATTGATATATACCCTGTGGTATTTGGTTGGGTTGTGGATATGTTGTTAAGAGTTGTTTGGGTGCTATTCTGGCAGGTGGATAGGCCCAATTACAGGGGAGACTCTGCCGAAATTTCTGAAAAAAAATTGGGAGTTAGTAAAATTTGGAGGATTGAGAATTTGCAAAATAAGAGATAAATATGTTATGTGTTTAAGGGTGAATGATCCTAAGCGGGGAATAATATAACACCCCAGAGAAAGTTTTGAATTACTTCAACACTATTGAGGAAATTTATATGTACATAGGCACGGGTTGATATAGCCAGTTGAGACTAATGTTGTGCATTGTTGTGAGAATTCAGGCATTTTTGGAAATGATTGGAGAATTAGGGATGTTGCTTTAAAGCTTATAAGAATGGAGAAAAGAAATAATCTCAATTGAGATGGTGTTGTCGGACCCGTGTTAAATTGCGGGAATGTAAAATCACTCACAAGTATGTGAGCAATAATATACTCAGTAATGTAAAGTCCTCAGAAAGATTCTTAGCACGTTCGAGGACGAACGTTTGTTTAAGAGGTGGAGAATGTAAC
>AWOL01S0002701.1:0-43984 GCA_000715115.1 Nicotiana otophora | reverse complement strand
GTTTAAGGGCGAATGATCCTAAGCGGGGAATAATATAACACCCCAGAGAAAGTTTTGAATTACTTCAACACTATTGAGGAAATTTATATGTACATAGGCACGGGTTGATATAGCCAGTTGAGACTAATGTTGTGCATTGTTGTGAGAATTCAGGCATTTTTGGAAATGATTGGAGAATTAGGGATGTTGCTTTAAAGCTTATAAGAATGGAGAAAAGAAATAATCTCAATTGAGATGGTGTTGTCGGACCCGTGTTAAATTGCGGGAATGTAAAATCACTCACAAGTATGTGAGCAATAATATACTCAGTAATGTAAAGTCCTCAGAAAGATTCTTAGCACGTTCGAGGACGAACGTTTGTTTAAGAGGTGGAGAATGTAACGACCCGATTTTTCATTTTAAGAATTTACGCCCCGTTCAGTGACTTAAGGTCTCTAGCAGCCTCGCAATATGTATTATGACCCGCGTGTGTGGTCGAGTTTGATTTACGGATGATTCGGAGAGAATTGGGACACTTAGTCCCTGAGATGGATGATTAAGCCTTAGGATTTTTACCGTAGTTGGAAATGTGTGAAGATGACTCCGAAATAGAGTTTTGTCAGTTCCGTTAGCTCCGTTGGGTGATTTTGGACTTAGGAGCATGTCCAGACTGTGAATCTGAGATTTGTAGCCAATTTAGGTTTGAAATGGAGAAGGTCGATTTTTTGGAGAATTTGACCGGAAGTGGACTTTTTGATATCGGGGTTGGAATCCGATTCCGGAAGTTGGAGTAGGTCCATAATGTCAATTATGACTTGTGTGCAAAATTTGAAGTCATTCCGGATTGATTTGATGTGTTTCGGCACAAGTTATAGAATTTGAAAGTTCAAAGTTCATAAATTTTGAATTGGGGTTTGACTCGTGGTTTTCAAGTTGTTTGTGGTGATTTGAAGGTTCAACTAAGTTCGTATGATGTTTTGGGACTTGATGATATGTTTGGCTGAGGTCTCGGGGGGCTCGGGTGAGTTCCGGGATGGCTTCAGATCATTTCTCCTTGTTTTGCAACTGCTGGAACTGATATCTGGTATTGTTCTTCACGAACGCGAAGGGTTTCACGCCTTCGCGAAGAAGGATTTTGGACGGCTGGGATTTGCCCATCGCGAACGCGATGAAGAAGACGTGAACGCCAAAAAGGAGATGAGGAAAGCCTACGTGAACGCAAGTGGTCAGACATGAACGCGAAGAGGAAAGGGAGTTGGGGGCCTGCCTGGCGTTAAGCCTTTGCGAACGCGACTCGTGTCTCGCGAACGTGAAAGGCAGAGGTCGGAAGGCATCGCGAACGCGATGAGGATATCGCGAACGCGAAGAAGGAATCTGGGCAGCACACTTTTTGTGCTTCGCGAACGCGAAGCTATTGTTGCGAACGCGAAGCTATGGTCGCGAACGCGAGGAAGGCACTTCTGGGCAGAATTAAAAGTCCCAAAACGGGGGTTTGAGTTCATAACTCAAAATCTAATTGGGAGCTCGGTAGAAGGCGATTTTCGGAGAGATTCTTGAGTGGCTGTTTGGGGTAAGTGATTCTTATCCAGTTTTGATTAATTTCCACGATTATGTCTTTGAATCTATCATTTAATTTGGATTTAATGGGGGAAAATCTAGATTTTTGTAAAATCTTCCAAAACCGAAAATTTAAGCTTTGGAGGTCGAGTTGTTATTGGAATTTGATAAAATTGGTATGGTTGAACTCGTATCGGAATGGGTGTTCGGATTTCATGAAAATCATATCGGGTTTCGAGGGGCGGGTCCCGCATTGACTTTTGTTGACTTGTTGGAATAAATTTCTAAGTCGACGTTTTATTATCCGGAATTGTTTCCGATGAATATTTATGAAGTTATACAACTGATTTGAATAGATTTGAGCTGTCCGAAAACCAATTCAAGTAAAAAAGCGATTTTGAAATATCGGCATAACTTCTAAAAAGGTAAGTGTCTTGCTTAACCTCAAGTGGGGGAATTACCCCTTAGGTATTGAGTCTTATATGCAATTTCTGTAATTGCAAACCATGTACGCGAGGTGACGAGTATGTACTTGGTTTATATGTGCAAATTTCATTGATTAAAAATCCTTAGACGTCTAAAGTGAAAATTTATTGGCACTCATTAAATCTACTATTTGTCATGCCTAGATCCTTGTTTGTTGAAATTATTTTTACAGGATGATTTGGTGTGATTGCCACCCTTATTTTTATGTGAAATATTATTTTATTGAGTTGTTCACTTCCGGATATTTTGTTAATATTTTTGTGCATGTTATGGTCGAGCCATGGGCTCCTTATTGTAGAAAATAATGTATTGTTGATTTCAGTGACAAGTTGTAATATTTGGGCACTTGATGTGGAATCTGTGATATGTTGTAAGATTTGAGCACTTGATATGCAATCTGTGATATGTTGTAAGATTTGAACACTTGATGTGCAATTTGTTAAATGCTGTAATATTTGGGCACTTGAGGTGCAAGTTATATTATGCTGCGATATTTCGGCACTTGAGGTGCGATTTATGAAATATTGTGATATTGATACACATGGGGTGAGATAAGGGTGGCTTGAAACGCGTGGCTAGTAGTGGAACTACTAGAAGTCATGCGGTGATATAAGGTCAGGGTGTTGAAATGCATGCGGTGAGATAAGGGTGGCTTGAAACGCGTGGCTAGTAGTGGAACTACTAGAAGTCATGCGGTGATATAAGGTCAGGGTGTTGAAATGCATGCGGTGAGATAAGGGTGGCTTGAAACGCGTGGCTAGTAGTGGAACTACTAGAAGTCATGCGGTGATATAAGGTCAGGGTGTTGAAATGCATGCGGTGAGATAAGGGTGGCTTGAAACGCGTGGCTAGTAGTGGAACTACTAGAAGTCATGCGGTGATATAAGGTCAGGGTGTTGAAATGCATGCGGTGAGATAAGGGTGGCTTGAAACGCGTGGCTAGTAGTGGAACTACTAGAAGTCATGCGGTGATATAAGGTCAGGGTGTTGAAATGCATGCGGTGAGATAAGGGTGGCTTGAAACGCGTGGCTAGTAGTGGAACTACTAGAAGTCATGCGGTGATATAAGGTCAGGGTGTTGAAATGCATGCGGTGAGATAAGGGTGGCTTGAAACGCGTGGCTAGTAGTGGAACTACTAGAAGTCATGCGGTGATATAAGGTCAGGGTGTTGAAATGCATGCGGTGAGATAAGGGTGACTAGTAGGGGAACTACTAGAAGCCATGCAGTGTGATAAGGGTGGCTAAAACGCGGGATGCTATTTCGGGAAAATGATTTCTTTAAAATTTAATGTGAAGGCTCCTGCGGTGGTATAAGAAAATGAGATATTGTGAATTTATTTATGATTTGGGACTACGGGGCGGTACCTCGGGAGTGACCTGTTGATATTTCTTTATTCATGTTCTTGCCTTGGGTGATTTTGTTTCATTTAATATATAAATCCTTTTCTTCTTCTGTGATGTACTAGTTGACTTTATAATTATGTATTTTGTGCTCCTAGTTGTATTGTGTTGACTTTGGCTTTTTAGCACGAGACTCTCAAGAAGTATATTTCTGGTTTTTCTTACTGATTTTCGATGATTGAGTTTATTTAAATAAAAGAAATTATTATTATGTTTTAAATTAATTTGTTTTACAACCAAACTAGTAGTTTATCTGATGCTTTGATATAAGTGCAAAGTTATTCTCTTCACCCAAATGAATTCTAAAAATAAATTCAATTCTTTGTTGATTTCTTAGTTGATTTAAAAACTTTTAAACTCACTTTAGTGGAAATAAATTGATCATGTTGATCTTATATAAATTGAGGATATTGGCATGTGAATTGTCCGTGTGGTTATGATATGAAATGTGGGCACGAGGTGCTGTGTTTAAATGATAATGATATTTGGCACGTGAGTTGTCCGTGCAGTTGAGATATAAAATGAGGGCACGATGTGCTGGGAAAATATAATAATTTAATTATGGGCATGAAGTGCCGTGGAGATATGAAAAATGGGCCGAGACCCGTGTTTATGAAAAATATAAAAATGGACTGAGACCCGTATTTTTATGATTATGAAATGAGGTGTCACATGGTGACTTTTTAACTGAAGAATTTTATTCAAAATATTTATTTGGAAGGATTTTTATTTAGAAAGTATTATATGAAAGAATTGTATTTGAAAGATAATTAATTGTGAAAAATTATATTTGAAAGAGAGTAAATTGGTAGAATTATATGTGAATGATATTTAATTGAAGAACTTGATTTAACTGGGTGTAATTGTATTTATTAATTGTTGAGCGATATTAAATGGTGATCTTATTATCTTACTGTGCATATCATTGGTTGTTTTATGTTGCCTTGTTGTGATATCACTGGTTGAGTTGTTGTTATCATTGTTAGATATTTTCTAGCACTATTGTATACTGCTATATTGCACAGGGTATTAGACTAGTAAGTATCTTAATTGTACCTCATCTCTACTCCATTGAGGTTAGTCTTGATACTTACTGGGCACCGCTGTGGTGTGCTCACTCTACACTTCTGCACATTTTTGTGCAGAGCCAGGTATTGAAGATAACGGACTTGAGCAGAGTTAAAGCGGGATCATAAGGATTCAAGGTAGAGCTGCTTGGTCGTCGCAGTTCCTTGGAGTCCTTTCATGTCATTGTACTGTTAACTTGTAATCAAACAGTATTGTATATTCGGTCCTCGTGATCATTCCATATATTCAGTTAGAGTTCGTGACTCAGTACTACCAGTCTTGGGAGGTTTTGTATTCATATTTATTTCGCTGTTAGTTTTGATTATTTATTTAATTAAAAAAAATGGCTTCAAAATGTAATTGAAATCGGCTTACCTAGTCTTAGAGACTAGGTGCCATCAAAACGCCTGTAGTGGGATTGTGGGTCGTGACATTGCCCTACACTGAGCAAACTAGGAGCAATAGTTGAAGCCCACTAGCAGCAAGGACAAACAGTTGTGCCAATCGGCAAGCAACCCGAGGAGCGTGGAGCACCAGCTGATGGTGCGGGACAAGGGAAGAACAAAGTTGTAGGCTTGTTCAATCATATGGCCTTAATCAACCACATGACCCTTGCCGCTATTGCTTCTCATCCGCCTCATGTGAAGCCACGTGAATCATTATTTGTCGATGCCAAGTTAAATGGCAAAGACGTGCGCATCATTGTAGACACAGGTGCGACACATAATTTCGTGACATAAGAACGAGCTAGGGAGCTTAGACTTGTCTTTGTATCAAGCGACACGCTGCTGAAGACCGCCAATGCCCTTCCCACTACCGTTCATGGCTTTGCTCCTAACGTGCACATTGCTTTAGGAGGCTGGCAAAGATTGACAGACTTCACCGTTGCCCTCATGGACGTCTTTGACATCATACTAGGATTAGATTTTTGGTACGAGATCAGCGCACTTATCACGCCACATATCAACCAGCTTCACATAAGCGATCCTGGAGGCTCATACGTGGTGCCCCTTATTCGGGTGCCACAAAATGGAATGCATCTGTCCGCGATGCAACTTGTGAAAGGATTCAAGAAAGGGGAACCAACATTTCTTGCAACCTTGATATGAATGGTGGGGAATTTCCTTGAGGCAGTAGCATTGCCTCCCTGCATTGAACAAGTCATTGAAGATAATAAGGATGTGATACCACAAGAACATCCCAAACAATTGCCACCAAGAAGGGAAGTTGATCATCAGATCGAGCTTGTTCCAGGGGCAAATCCACCTGCCATGTCGCCTTATCGCATGGCACCCCAGGAAGTAGAGGAATTGAGGAAGCAACTCAAGGAGTTGCTAGAGGATGGCCACATCCATCCATCCAAGGTACATTACGAAGCTTCTGTCTTATTTCAGAAGAAGAAGGAGGGTACCATGCGCTTATGTATTGATTACCGGGCCCTTAACAAGGTCACTGTGAAGAACAAGTACCGTATCCCTCTGATTGCTGATTTATTTGACCGCTTGGGGCAGGCCAAGGTATTCACCAAGATGGACTTCGGGAAAGGCTACTATCAATTGCGGATTGCCCACAGAAAGGAGCCCAAAACAACTTGCGTTACAGACTATGGGGCTTTTGAATGGCTGGTAATGCCATTTGGGTTGACCAATGCTCCTGCAACCTTCTACACCTTGATGAACAAATTGTTCCATCCCTTTTTGGATCAGTTTGTTGTTATCTATTTGGATGGCGTTGTCATTTACAGCGACAACATGGAAGACCATGCGGAGCACCTTCGCAAGGTATTCAAGGTACTAAGGGAGAATGATATGTGTGTAAAATGTGAAAAATACAGCTTCGCACAGCCCATAGTACAGTTCCCCGGGCCTACCATCAGCCATGGGGAAATCCAGATGGATAGCGATAAGGTGGAGGCTATCCAGAACTGGGAAGCTCCAGCGAAGGTACTGGAACTTCGGTCCTTCCTAGGCCTAGCCAACTATTATCGGAGATTCATCTTCAGTTATTTGGTAATTATAGCACCACTTACCGACTTGCTAAACAAAGACCGCGAGTGGGACTAGAGCGACATATGCCAGGAGGCATTTGAGAAACTTAAGGCAACAATCACCAAGGAACATGTATTGGCCTTGCCTGATTTCTCCAAGGTTTTTGAAGTTCAGACCGATGTGTCTTACTTTGCTATATGAGGCGTACTGATGCAAGAAGGGCATCTTATAGCATTCGTGAGTCGAAAGCTAAACGACGCCGAAAGGTGTTACACTGTCCAGGAGAAGGAAATCCATGTCGTAGTCCACTTCCTAAGGACATTGCATAACTACTTGTTGGGGGATCCTTTTGTTATCAAGACAGACAACGTCGCAACTAGCTACTTCCATATACAGAAGAAGATGTCCGCAAAGCAGGCCCGCTAGCAGGATTTTCTGGCCGAATTTGAATACACCCTGGAATACAAATCGAGAAAAGCTAACATGGTATCTGATACTTTAAGTTGCAAAATAGTATTGGCAACCATTGTTAGCTCAGCAAGCAGTGGCATCATCAAGACCATCAAAGAGGGCATGCAACATGACCCCGTGGCAAAGCAACTTCTTGCCTTGGCCAGACAAGGCAAGACTCAAAGATTTTGGGAGGAAGATGGTCTCCTATACACCACAGAAAAAAGAGTGTATGTGCCCAAGTGGGCAAATCCCAGGCGTACACTGCTGAAAGAGGGTCATGACACTGCCTGGGCAGGTCATCCAGGGCAAAAACGCACTTTGGCCCTAATTGAGTCATCTTACTACTAGTCTCGGATGTGGGACGACATCGAGGTATACGTGCGCATATGTCTAGTTTGTCAACAAGACAAGGTGGAATCTAAACTCCCTAGGGGTTTACTTGAGCCGCTGCCTGTTGCGGAGAAGCCGTGGGATAGAATCACCATGGATTTCATTACATGTCTTCCAAATTCAAAAGGGTTCGGCATCATCATGGTTGTTGTCGACAGGTTCACCAAGTATGCAACCTTTTCGACCACCACGGCCAGTTGCAAGGCTAAAGAGGCAGCACGTCTATTCTTGAGGGACATCGTAAAACATTAGGGTGTGCCAAAACACATCATTAGCGATCGAGACCCTCTATTTAATGGTGCATTCTGGAGGGGACTATTCAGCTTGTTGGGATCCGAATTGCACTTCTCAGTAAGTTTACATCCTCAAAAGGATAGACAGATGGAGAGGATTAACGCACTCCTTGAGTGCTACTTACGACACTATTTCAGCACCAACCAAAGGGATTGGGCTAAACAACTTGACATAGCCCAATTCTCTTAACATTTGCAATGAAGCGAAGCGACCGGGAAGAGTACCTTTGGGCTTTCAACTGGGCAACAACCCAACACCCCACAATCCTTGCATGTCAATGTCGAATTAAAGAATCAAGGCTCTTATCACATGGACAAATCTTGGGAGGAAAAAGCCGATCTAGCCAGATCGTATCTTCACAAGGCTGGCCGCAAAATGAAGAAATTTGCAAACTGGAAGCATTGTCTAGTCAACTATAGTATTGGAGACAAGGTCATGGTGAAATTGATTCCACGACAGTTAAAATCACTGCGAGGCATCAATCATAGCCTGATTCGCCGGCCCATTCGAGATTGTTTCCAAGGTGGGTATAATCTCTTACCGACTGGACATGCCGCGTCTTCTAAAATTCTATCATGTCTTCCATGCTAGCCAACTGAGACCATATTTTGAAGACGTGGAAGACAAGGAGTAAGGGCATGCCAGCCGCAGTCAACTTTTTGTTACTCCACCGGCAACGGAAAAATAAGTAGAGGCCATCATAGACCATCAATTGGTCTGTGGGAAAGGAAGGGGCAATTCAAGCAAACAATTCCTTGTTCACTGGAAAGGAACTTCGCCAGAGGAGGCATCATGGGAGAAATTTGAAGATTTATGGCAGTTCAAAGAACAAGTCCACAATTATCTTCAGTTGTGTGGCATGGGGTCATAGCCATTTCAAGTGGGGGAGAGTTCCCCGCCGTCATGCCTATTAAAATTTCGCAATTCCAGCGATGGCGAGGCTTACCCGAGATCAAATCTTGGACAACCATAAGTGGAAAAATACTTGGGGCCTCACAAAAATCATGAGATGTCATCACAAGGCACCTTTGGTTGAAAGTCAATAGACCAAGGAATAAGCAACCGAAAGTGGAAGAGCATCTTTGACATTCTGGGCCATGGTTGATAGCAGGATCCCTCTAGGCTGCCTTTCCAGCTTTGCCAGGCTAGAATGCACCAGGAAGCTTGCTAGCTTAGCCAAGCTGGAATGCACCAGGCTGCTTGATAGCCTGGCCAGCCCTGCGAACCACTCCCCTTGTAGATCCCTTTTAATTTCTATAAATAGTCATTAGGCTCATTCTTTGTAAGAAACTCATATTTTGATCAATACAACAGAAAAGGGCACTTGCCTCCCAAATCTTGGTTTCTTGCTTTCATTGCTTTCTTGCTTGTTTCGTGTGATTGCCAGCGCTTCTGCACGATCGTGTTGTTTATTGTTTAGGAATGAAGCTAAGAGTAGCATACATGCTATCTTTGTTGTCCGCATGGAGCCCTCAGAAAATTGTCCCGTGACATTGAGCTCGTATAGAGAGAAGAAAAGAAGATTCTAGAGAGATGATGTAAAATGGGGAAAGCTTCTATCACTATTTTCATTAACTAAGTTGAGTACTTATACACGTATAAGAAAAAGAAAACTGATAAAGTGTTACAGCAGTATGACAGCTAATTACCAAACTACCCTTGTAACTAACTCAACTCTTAGGCTAATTAACTGAATAACTAACTCAATTACAACACAAACAGAAAAATACAATGCAACAATATACTACAACTGTATAATCTCAATACCCCCCTCAAGTTGGACGTGATGAACTCACTGCCAACTTGTGAAGGAGATCTGAATGCTTGATCCCTGTGAGAGCCTTTGTTAAAATGTCAGCAAGCTGATCATGAGTAGAAATATGATGAAGTGTAATCAAACCATCATGCATCTTGTCTCTCACAAAGTGGCAATCTACTTCTATATGTTTTGTCCTCTCATGGAAAATAATATTCCTAGCAATGTGTACAGCTTCTTGGCTATCACAAAAGACTGGAATAGGATCAGTACATGGAACTGTTAGTTCTTCTAACAATTTCTACACCCATACCAATTCTCAAACCACCTTTATCAATGATCTGTACTCTGCTTCTGCAGAAGACAGTGAGATAGTAGTCTGCTTCTTTGATTTCCAGCTAATAGGACTACCTCCAAGGAGTACAATATACCCACTTACATATCTCCTTGAATCAGGATATGCTGCCCAATCCGAGTGACAATAAGCTGTGACTTTGTAAGAAGGATCATTGGACAGAAATATGCCTAGAGTAGGATCATTCTTCAGGTACCTGAGTACATGTACAACAGCCTTAAGGTGGGGTTCTCTTGGTGCTTGTATAAATTGGCTTAAGTGTTGTACATTGTATGCAATATCTAGTCTTGTATTTCTGAGGAAGTTGAGCTTCCCAACTAGTTTTCTATAATAAGAGGCATGAGAAAGCAAAGTACCTTCTTCAGCCTTTAGTTTGGTTGATGAATCTAGAGGAGATAAAACAGCAGAATACCCCATACAATCATACTTTTTCAATAGGTTAGTGGTGAACTTCCTTTGGGAGATCAACACTCCATCATTCTTATAAAGCATCTCTAGCCCAACAAGTAGTGTAACTTGCCTAAATCTTTTATTCTGAACTGATTATGCAAGTAAGTCTTCAGTGCTTTAATTTTCTCAAGGTCAGTCCCAGTGAGGATCACATCATCAACATATACACCTACAAGATTAATGAATTACCCTGCTTTGTATAAAACAAGGAGTAATCATTTGTTAAATGTCTGAAACCTCTAGAATACAAGGGCTCTATCAACTTATCATACCACTATCTACTGGCTAGTTTGAGTCCACACAGAGACTTCCTTAATCTGCACACAAGCTGTGTGTTCTCTACTATTTGGCCCTGTGGGATTTCCATGTACACTTCTTCATGTAGGTCCCCATGGAGGAATGCATTGTTCACATCTATCTGGTAAAGATCCCATCCTTTCTTTACTGCAGTGCTGATCAGAGCTCTAACAGTGGTCATCTTCACTACTGGAGAAAACGTTTCTGTATAGTCAATCCCTACTTTCTGTGTATATCCCTTCACCACAAGTCTTGTTTTGTACCTTTCCACACTTCCATCCTCTTTGTGCTTTATTTTGTACATCCACTTGCACCCTATGCTTTCTTTCCTGCAGGAAACTTAACTAGATCTCAAGTATGGTTAGCATATAAAGCTTCAAATTCTTGTGTCATTGCTACTTGCCAAGTAGGATTCAAAGTTGCCTCCTCATAAGAGTATGGTTCACACTCATGTGAAATGTTCTTAACAAGTTGCTAGATATCATGGATCAGTGTATTGAAGGACATAAAATGGTTATTGGAGAAAACAACAGTAAGTGAAGTAGAGGCTGATTGATGTTCAAGGTTTATATTATTGCTTAAGTGATTGTCTGGATGTAGATTGGGTAATGTATAGTCCTTGAGATGTGAAGGGGTGCCGAGTGTCTTGCCTGATCTTCTATGTTGTGTGGTATTTGGTTGATTAACATTGAGTTCTATGTTGTGTGGTACTTGGTTGAAAGATGTTGTGTGGAACTCTGAATGGCCTTCAGGGGAAACATTTGATTGTGAATCTGGGCTGATATGTGAGATATGGTTTGGTGTGCTTGTAGGTCTTGGCAATGAACTAGTATCTGGTGAGTATGTGTCTTTGGATATAGGACTATCAGTGATAGAAGTTTATGCATCTCTATCATGATTACAATGATCATCAGGTGTGATCACTGTAGGATTAGCATATGGAGAATTATGGTTTATCATGTCCAATATAGAAGGAAAGGTAAAATGTTCAGGTGAAATGGCAAAAGGGAAAACATCTTTATGAAACACAACATCTCTAGACATATGTACCCTTTTTGTGGCTAAAGCAAAGACCTTATATCCTTTGGTCCCAAAATGGTATCCTATGAACACATGGGGAGTGGCTCTAGGCTCAAATTTATCTTTGTGAGTTTTGAGTGTGGTGCTGTAGAACAAGAAACCAAAGCTTGTAAGGTGTGAATAAGTTGGGTTTTTGTTGTAAAGGATCCCAAAATACCCCATATAGCATACAAAATGTATTGCTCAAATAGCTCTATTATAGGGAAAATCCTTAGTCGGGTTTTTCGCAACTTTAATCCGATTTTTTTCAAACTTTATATGTTCTATACAAATATCATATATAGTCATATTATGACTTTAAACTCATTTGAATCATGATTAACAAGTGTCATATTCATTACGTCACCTTGGGACACACAGGGTGTAACAATCTTCCCCCCTTAGAAACATTCGTCCTCGAATGTTAAACTCCCAGAAATCTATAAATATTTTGGAAGAGTCTCCTCTGTAATGGTACTACTACCAACCTGTTACACAGCAAACCCAACAATACAAAACCATGCAGGGCCACAATTATCAATAACACCAATGGCCTCACACGACCAATAACAATAACTAAAATAAGAATCAAGTATCATATACGTACCTAAAGGTTGTGATGTCTCAGTCTGATCCTCCTCCGGAAGCATAAGCAAGTGAGGATACCTAGTCTTCATTTCTTCTTCAGCTTCCCAATTCATCTCCTCCACATTATTATTTCTCCAAAGTACTTTAATCGAAGCTACATCCTTAGTTCTCAATCTCCGAACTTGTCTATCTAGTATAGCAATGGGAGCTTCCTCATACGATAGCTACTCTGTAACTTGAACATCGTCAACTGGAATGACTTTAGAGGGATATCCGATACACTTACGGAGCATAGACACGTGACAGACGGGATGTGCTGACTCAAAGTTGGAAGGCAAGTCTAACTCATATGCTATTTGGCCTACTCTACGTATAATCTTATAAGGTCCAATATACCGAGGGCTAAGCTTTCCTTTCTTACCGAATCTCATATCGCCTTTCATGGTGATACCTTTAGGAATACCCAGTCGTCTACTTGAAACTCCAAGTCTCGTTATCCATTATATACATAGAACTTCTGACGACTCTGAGCTGCTAATAGCTTTTCCCTTATAAGCTTAATCTTCTCAACTTTCTGTTTCACCAACTATGGTCCTACTAACTTAGTTTCCCCAATCTCGAACCATCCGATAGGAGACCTACACCTCCGTCCGTAAAGAGCTTCGTATAGAGCCATATGAATGCTGGAATGATAACTATTATTATATGTGAACTCAATAAGTGGAATATGATCATCCCATCTACCCTTGAAGTCCATCAAAAAAGCCCATAGCATATTCTCCAGTGTCTGAATACTACGTTCAGCCTGACTGTCTGTCTGGGATGAAATGTTGTACTAAGACCTACCTGAGTCCCCAATACGTTTTGGAAGGACCTCCAAAAATTAGCTGTAAACTGAGCACATCTATCTAAGATAATATATATAGGGACACCATGAAGTCATACTATCTCATTAATGTAAAGCCTTGCATAATCCTCTACTGAACACGTAGTCCTGACATGCAGAAAATCGCCTGATTTTGTTAGTCTATCAACAATAACCCATATAGAATCGAATTTACGCTGGGTACGATGTAAGCCTATGATGAAATCCATATTAATCGCTTCCCATTTCCAAGTCGAACTCTCTATAGCCTGCAATAATCCATCGGGTTTTCGATGCTCAATCTTAACCTACTGACAATTAGGGCACTGAGCAACAAACTCTGCTATATACTTCTTCATTTCGTCCTACCTATATATTCCCCTAATATCATGATACATCTTCGTCGCTCCTGGATGAATAGAATAATGAGAATATTGAGCTTCTCCCATAACCTGCTGGCGCAACCCTGCCACATTAGGAACACGTAATCGACCTCGATATCTGAGGACTCTATTTGCTGTAATCGTAAATGGTGTATTCTTCTTTTGAGGGGTTGTATGTTTGTAGTGAGCTAGGACATGATCTTCATACTGGCGTTACTTCACTTCAGTTACTAGAGAAGATGTTACTGTGTCCTGAATAGTAACTCTGGTACCACCTGAATCTAGTAATCGATCTCCAAGATTAGATAGCTGATGAATCTCACGAGCTATCGCACTTTTTTCTACTGTAACTATGATAGGCTACCCATATATCTACGGCTGAGGGCATTGGCTACTACATTCGCCTTTCCTGGATGGTATAAAATATCAACATCATAGTCTTTCAGTAGCTCCAACCATCGCCTCTGCTGTAAATTCAATTCCTTTTGCTTGAATATATACTGAAGGCTCTTATGGTCTGTATAGATATCAACATGAATGCCATACAAATAGTGCCTCCACATATTTAGTGTATGAATCACCGCGGCTAACTCTAAATCGTGGGTCGGGTAATTCTGCTCTTGTTTTCTCAGTTGTCTAGAAGCGTAAGTGATAAACTTACCATGCTGCATCAATACACAACCCAATCCAATGCCTGAAGCATCACAATAGATAGCATAACCATCGGTCCCTTCTGGAAGTGTCAAAACCGGTGCTGACGTCAATCTGTCCTTCGATGCCTGGAAACTCTGCTCACAAGAATCAGTCCACTGAAACTTAGTTGCCTTCTGAGTCAACTTTGTCAATGGTGCTAAAAGAGAAGAAAAACCCTCTACAAATCTCCTGTAATAACTTGCCAAACCCAGGAAGCTACGAACCTCCGTCGGTGTCGTGGGTCTAGGCCAAGTCTTCACTGCCTCAATCTTCTGTGTATCAACTCTAATACCCTCAGCCGAAATAATATGACCAAGGAAGGCTACAGAATTCAACCAGAATTCACATTTAGAGAATTTTGCATACAACTTCCTTGCTTGTAGAACTCTGAGTACAGTACGTAAATGATTTGCATGATCTGCCTCTTAATGGGAGTAAACCAAAATATCATCTATAAATACAATAAACCAAAATATCATCTATAAATACAATCACGAACTGGTCTAGAAATGGTGTGAACACACGGTTCATCAAATCTATGAATATTGTTGGGGCATTGGTCAACCCGAATGACATAACTCGAAACTCAAAGTGCCCGTATCTGGTCCTGAATGTTGTTTACGTAATATCTTTCTCTTTAATCCTTACCTGATGGTACCCAGACCTCAAGTCTATCTTCGAGAAACACCTGGCACCCTGCAACTGATCAAATAAATCATCAATTCTCGGGAGCGGGTACTTATTCTTGATCGTTTTCGTATTCAACTGCTTGTAATCAATACACATCCGCAAAGAACCGTCTTTATTTCTTACAAATAACACAGGTGCTCCCCACGGTGATGTACTGGGTCTGATAAAGCCTTTTTCAAGCAAATCCCTCAGCTGTTCTTTCAACTCTCTTAGATCTGCAGGTGACATTCTATACGGAGGAATAGATATCGGCTGAATATCTAGTAATATGTCAATAGAAAACTCAATCTCCCACTCTGGCGGAAGGCCTAGAAGCTCAAAAAAACATCGGGAAACTCATTAACCATCGGGACAGATTGAAGGGTCGATGACTCTTCTTTCACATCCTGTACCTTAACTAAATGATAAATATAGCCCTCTCGGATCATCTTCCTTGCCCTGAGATAGGAAATAATCCTACCTCTTGACAATGTAGTATTACCTTTCCACTCCAGAATTGGCTCCCCTGGAAGCTGGAACCGAACCATCTTTGATCTACAATCAACGTTAGCATAACAAGAAACCAAACAACCCATACCCATTATAACATCAAATTCCACAATATCTAACTCAATCAGGTCTGCTACTGTAGAACGGCTATGAACTACTACTATACAATCTTTATATACCCGTCTAGCTATTACTGGATCCCTAATAGGTGTTCACACCTCAAAAAGTTCAATCAACTCTGGTTTTATCCCAAACTTACTAGCAACTAACGGAGTGACATATGATAAGTTTGAACCTGGATCAATCAATGCATATACATCATATGAGGAGACTGATAATATACCTGTAACAATATCAGGTGATAACTCATGATCCTCTCGACCCGCTAATGCATAAATACGGTTCTAAGGACCGCTCGAGCTAGATTCTCTACTTCTGCCTCTACCACAACCAGCTGGTGCCTGTGAACCTTGCCCAAGGGGGCGTACTGATGATGACAAACCGGCTACAGATCTCGCTGACTGAACTATACCTGCACCACCTCTAATTGGACAATCTCTCATAACATGACCTGGATAACCAAAAGTATAACAAACACCCAACCATACAAGGCACTGCTCGGCATGCTGCTTACCACACTGAGCACATCATGGCAAGGGTGGCCTCATCTGACTTGACCCACCCCTATACTGAGAACTAGAGGCCCTGGAACTCTGACTTGACCCTGAATATGTGGAACGATCAAATCTCCTACCGGTAAACTGAGGGGGTGCACTAGCCAATGGGTGGGCTAGATACCTCGGGTACTGTTGTCGCTGACCACCTTACAACTCACTAGAAGGAACTGAAGATCTCGTTCTCTTACTCTGGCCCCTATCATGCTCGCGATCGGCCCTCTGCTTCTGCGTATGCTCCTCTACACCCTGAGCGTATACATGAATACGTGAAATATCTATGTCTGGCTGAAGTGAGATAGACATACAGTCATTAAGCAGGTGCGTCTCCAACTCCATCACGAACCGGTGAACCCGATCCTCCATCTTAGCTACAATAGTGGGAGCATACCTAGCCAAAGAATCAAACTGAAGCTTGTACTCCTGAACACTCATATTACCCTGCCGAAGAGTCAAGAACCTATCAACTCTGTCCCGTCTAAGCTCTAGTGGAAAATAATGACAAAGAAAAGTCTCTGTAAACTCTTTCCATACTACTGGAAGGGCATCCTCACCTATGGACAATTCCCAAGACTCGTACCAATTAATTGCAACATCCTGAAGTTTATAGGAAGCTAGCTCAACTGACTCAGTCGCAGTGGCCTTTATTACACTCAAAGTTCTCTGCATCCTATCAATAAATACCTGAGGGTCCTCATTTGGATCTACTCCAGTGAATATGGAAGGGTCTAAATTAATGAAATCGCGAACCCTCACACTGATGGCCCTATCTGCATGAACGATACCTAACTCATGGCGCCAAGCCTATACGGCCACTAATCGAGTCAATAGTTTAATAGCATCTCTCATCTCCTGACCCGGTGCATCTGATAAGGAACTAGGGGTACTGGGGCTGGCGCTGGAGCTGGTGCCCCTCGAATCTCCTCCGGAGAGGGTAGGGTATATGAAGTCTAAGATGGAGTCTCACTATGTAAATCTCCCCGCACCCTGGTAACTCGTGGCACTCTACTTGTAGTTTCATCATCCACGGACTTGCTTTTTTGGGCGGCTGTAGCCTTCTTGGGTATCGCTGAAAACATAACATATCGTTAGGAAAATGAATTCATATATCGCACGATCTAAGATAACAAGGGAAGGTAACATCCTATATGTCCTGCAGCCTCTTGCTTATAAGTGTGGTGCACAACACACTCATAAACAAGACTCTACTAGACGCGGTTTGTAGACAACCCGAGGATGGAACTGCTCTGATACCATTTTTGTCACGACCCAAACCGATGGGATGTGACGAGTGCTCGAGTTCTATCTACCGAACACCCCTAAACATACGTCTAATATATAAACATGAATTAAGTGTAGGTTATGCATTACATCTTCCCCTAAACTGCCGAATCATGTGAATAACATACGTGAGGAGATGTACTTAAAAGACATGTATATGACCTCTAATAGAGTGTAAAACTGTATAAAGAATGGGACTGGGCCCCGTCATACCCTTATATGTATCCAAAAGTATCGTACCAAAACCCAATAGCAGCTCCAAATCAAATAGAGCACACCAACTCCCGCTGAGCTAGGATCCTAAGGAGGGGCACCGTCAGCTTGTGTACCTGCACCTGTGGGCATGAAACACAGGCCCCCAGGCAATAGGGGCATCAGTACAAATAATGTACCGAGTATGTAAGGCATAAAAATCAATATATAAAAGACATGAAAGGAACATAGAGTAAAGAACTCAACCTGTAAGTCTGAATAGCTCTGTGAATCATGAAAATATTTACAATGTCATGCGTATGCTTATAAATGTCATATCATGCATAGGTATATGCGTACATAACATCATCAAGCCTTTGAGGGCATCCCATCATATTATCTCAGCCTCTGTGGGCGAAATCACAAATGTATACTAGATGATCAGGTGGTGGTGCATATAACGCCATAACATTTCCCCATATCTCAAATACATATGATATTCGCATATATAACGATATCTGGTCATGGGTCAATGTAAATGTATAAATTAATGCAATGCATAAGGAAGTAATTCAATACGATCTCTCAGAATATCATAAGACCTATGAACAGACGATATGATAGTAGGACATATGGGGAATCAGGAACATAGGCAACCCTAGTACTTCTAGGAATAGAATCATTTGTGAAAGTTGTGTGCTTGCTAGTTTCATTGCATCATATGGATCATGCCAAAAGGAAATAAGGAATATCCTTAACATACCTGTATGATCTCTTCCTTATTACTTAACCAAGCTTAACACAACTTCTTTCATCTACAACAAGTGAATTGATATTGTCGCTAACATATAATGTCGTACTATCGTATTTGGATAGTTGTATGGATTAAGGAAAATAGGGCAGAAACTCCCCTATTTTTAATACATCCCAAGACCACTAAGGGTCATCAACATCCCAACAACAACAACTATAACCAATAATAGCAACAACAACAATATAATCCAATATGAGTTTCTCCGATTATCTTAACAATCATATTGAGCGGCAAGCTCATTTATTTTTACTCATAACAAGATATAAATTGAATCCAACTCTTATTCCATAAATTAGTTTATAACCTTCAGAACATCATACTTATATGTACTATATTATTTCTAGTTCAAAACATCCACAAAATGCCTTCCAAAACAGCCACATACGTCTAGCACCTTAACTTTTATCGTCAATCACAAGCTTTTCATCTTTGCTTCTTAAATCAAATTAATTAACACCTAGAAAAGCTTAACAACAGCAGCCAAAATATTATCAAATTATTTCTTACAATTTCCAGCCACCACAAACCATCTATTTAACCACAAAACAGTCCAACCAAAAAGACAGCCACATTCCATGTTCTTTCAAGTGCTATCTTATGGTTTTTCACTCAAACAACACAACCAACACAAGATTAACCCTAGTAACAATCAATAAGATTCTATACATACCTTGTACAGTAGTTACAACTTGAAACCCTGCCTCAACTTAGCTCACAATAGCCCTCAATCACACCACAACATCATAGAAGCATTCTCTTGTAGTCTTTAACACCTTTGATGATGATTTGAGTTGATTTCCCTTGAGTTTGGTTCTTGGGATCTTGAGATATGTTAGGGATGGTTTTGGAGAGAAGTTGGACAAAATTTGGGTGTGAAATGACCCGAAATGAGGCTGAAACAACTTTTAAAAAACGTAAGTTCGGAGGTCGTCTCAAGTGGGTCCCAACCGAGCTGCTTGCGCAGTCTCGTGAAAATATGGATATCTATCTACTCTGATGTCGTATCGGTAAATGGTTTAATGTGTTGGAAACTAGACTCGAAGAACTTCAATTTGGTATATAATATGTCCCAAAACGACCCCACATAGTATATGAAATATATTCCTCAAAAAACTCTATTACAGGGCAAATCCTAAGTCGGTTTTTCCGCAACTTTAATCTGATTTTTCTCAAACTTTATATTTTCTATCCAAACATCATATGTATAGCCATATTATGATTGTAAACTCATATAAATCATGATTAACAAGTCTCATATTCATTACGTACCCTTGGGGCGCACAGGGTGTAACATTCCATGCTGAGATGCTCCATGCTTTATTTAGGAAATGAGCAGCACTTCAAATTTTCTCCATTTGGTGGGGTAGATTGATTTATTCAAGGAGTGCTTTATATTTTATCAAAGAAAGAGACAGGATTTCCAGTTGTCTCCCACTATGTTGTGTTTCCCATTGCTTTAGTTCTTCCTTCCTATTTTTGCATACTTGAGAGATCGATCAATATTGATTGATTTCCTCTTGTTAAGCCAGCGGATTTGGTTTACTTTTTGAGCTTCTTGTCCTTGCCTTAATTCCTACAATCATAGTAAATAGGATTTAGTTTTGTACAATTGTCATCATTGAAACTTTAAGTGTAATAATCTCCCTCTTTTTGATGATGACAATAAAGAGAGAGTAAACAAGGTATACTTCCCTTTCATCACCACTTGAGATGTCTGCTCCCTCTAAGTTATTGTACAGATGTTGTACTTATTTATGCTCCCCCTGGGTTGTTGATTTACTCCATAATGTTCTCCCCCTTTGACATTAATCAAAAAGGAAAGAAAATGCAAGCCCAGTATACATACCAGAGGTAATAACATACAGATAAGATGCATGCTAGTTGGGCAGCATAAGTAGTGCCTTCAGCAGAGGCATAGAGTGATTGTTCATATTGACCAATGCAAAAGCAAACAAAGTATCCAAAGCAAGCAACAAAGATTGTTTTTTTTAACACACACCAAAACACGCCTTAATTTATCATCATAAAGTACTTGAGGGTATTGATCACTTTGGTGCAGAAGGAGTCATAGGAGGTTTCAATATCTTTGGCGAGCTAGTCCATTTTTTCTGTCATGGAGTCTAATGCCCTAGTTCCTTGTCTCTATGTGGCTCCCATACACATCCTAAGCTTGGCCACATCTGTACATGTTTCCTTGGTGACTTCTCTGATTTTGTCTACCTGTCCTTTCATCTTAATGAGCATGAGTTTTACACCATCTAGATATTGTTGAATCTGCTGAAGATTTTGAGAGGCAGTTGACTGAGACTCTAGTAGTTCAGTGGGAGTTTCAACCTGCACTGGAACACTTGCAACTTTGGCTCGCTTGACCCATCCAACATCACTTAAATTATAGCCCATCATAGAAAAGGCTATCTTATTATAGGTACTGGTAATATGCTTGGGTGCTAAAGGTGTCAAATAAACCTTCATAACTTCAAGAATGTGTGTGATAAGTAGGCCATAGGGTACACAAGTAGCATATGAGGATATATCCCTAATACTCTCAGGCATATATTGACGAATCCATACAAATCAGTTAAGTCTTTTATCATTCACAAGACAGTAAAGAAAAAAGATATCTCTGGTAGACAAAGTACTGAGGGACCCAGTTTTAGGAAGTAAAGTGGTGGCTATCATGTGGGCCAAAACCCGGTGTTTAAACTTTAGATTTTTGGAACCAATATCGGGAGGATTATAAGACAAGAATGCTTTTGCTTCTTCTAAGGAGACTTCAAAATCTTTTGGCCAGGAATTTTGCACAAAAATCTCATACTCGTTAAACTTAGCAGAAAACATCTTCTCAAACTGATAAGAGTCAAGAACAATTCGAGTGCCTAAAATCATGGACTCCAAGTCATCTTTATCATTTATGAACAAATTTGCATAAAATATTCTCATAGGCTCTTCATACACAGAGCTCCCAATAGTATCGAACAGAGAGGAAAGATGTTGAAAATAAAAAATAGTAATCACATCACAGTGCAGATTTTTCATAAGAGCGAGACTTACAGTGCGTCCATAAGCCGTAGATTTTGACTTATAAGACTCAAATCTTGCTTTCTCACTTGGTCCATAGAAGATTAATTTTTCCTCTGGCCTAAATTCTGTACTCTCCACTTTTCCTTTATTACATGCAGATGTTTTGGGGGTTTGCTCAATAGGCCTCTTTCCTGCCTTTTTCTGGCTGATGGGAAGATGAAGATTTACTGCTTTCATTGTCGGTTTTGAGAAAATCTGAGTCGATAGATGATTCCAAGTCTACAGTTTCTTATGGGTTGAGGTTTTTCGAAACCTTCTACTTCATCTGATGGCATTGGAAGAAGAGAGGTTTCTTTTTGCCATGGTGATTGTTTCTTTGAAAAGGATGTAGAGTGAGTTGAAGAGAAGAGAGTTCTTATCTTTAGGTGTTGGGAAGATTGAAGAGTTGCACTGGTTAAAGAGAAGGACAGATTCAGAAGGAAGTAACTCTTTTAAGGAGATGTGTCGGCGATACTGATGGAGGTGTAATAATTATACTTACATCAAATAGATATTAACCAACATATAAGAAGGAAAATAAAATATTTTAAACATGTACAAAAGATTTGTTTTATAAAACAGACATAATGCCAATCCCTTTTTTAGTAAATAAAATCTTTCTTCGAAAAGAGGTTTTGTAAAAATATCAGCAAGTTGAGATTCAGTACTGATGAATTCTAATACAATATCAGCTTTAGTAATATGATCACGGATAAAATGATGCTTGATTTTTATATGCTTTGCTCTGGAGTGATGCACAGAATTTTTTTGCCAAACATATAGCACTGGTATTATCACAGAATATAGGAGTAGAGGTAAGAGATAAATCATAGTCAAGAAGTTGATGCATGATCCAAAGAACTTGTGTACAACAACTTTCAACAGCTAAATATTCTCCTTCAGTTGTTGACAAGGCAACACAATTTTATTACTTGCTATGCCAGGAAACTAGTGCATTTCCCAACAGTTGACATGTGTCACTAGTACTTTTCCTGTCGATCTTATCACCTGCAAAATTTGCATCTGAAAAACCTTCTAAAACAAAATTGTTAGAGTGAGCATACCATAATCCTAATTCAGAAGTCCCAATACGATATCTTATAATGTGTTTGACAACAGTATGATTGGATTCTTTTGGAGCCGACTGAAACCTTGCACATTTACATACACTGAACATTATATCTGGTCGCTAGCAGTGAGATATAATAAGGATCCAATCATTCCTCTATGCATAGTTTCATCAACACTTTTTCCATTGTTATCTTCATCAAGCGTAGTTGTTGGACTCATTGGATTCCCAATGGGCTTAGCATTCACCATGCCAAACTTCTTTATAAGCTCCTTGATGTACTTGGTTTGGTTGATAAAGATCCCTTTGAGAGACTGTTTGATTTGTAGTCCAAGAAAGTAAGTTAGCTCTCCCATCATGCTCATTGTAAATTCTCCTATTATAGAATGAGCAAGTTCTTCACATAAAATAGAGTTAGGACTTCCAAAAATAATATCGCCAACATAGATTTGAGTAATAAGATTACCTGAATTTGAGTGCTTTATAAACAGAGTTGTATCAATATTACCTCATTTGAAACCTTGATTTAGAAGAAAGGAACTTAATCTTTCATACCAGGCTCGGGGAGTTTGCTTGAGTCCGTATAGAGCTTTAGTCGACTTAAACACATGATCTGGGAGGCTATCACTTACAAAGCCAGGAGGTTGCTTTACGAAAACTTCTTCAGAGATGTATCCATTTAGAAATGCACTTTTTACATCCATTTGAAATAGCTTGAATCCTTTATGAGCAGCAAAGACAAGTAATATTCGAATAGATTCCAATCTTGCTACAGGTGCAAATGTTTCATCGTAGTCGATTCCTTCTTACTGAGAATAACCTTGTGCAACAAGCCGTGCTCTATTTCGTACCACTTGTCTGGATTTATTTAACTTATTTCTATAAACTCCTTTGGTTCCTACAATAGAAGTATTTGAATGTTTTGTAACCAGTTTTCATACTTTATTTCTTTTAAATTAATCAAGTTCATCTTTCATTGTGTTGATCCAGTACACGTCTTTCAGTGCTTCATCCACTTTATTTAGCTCAAGTTGAGAGATTAGATCCATGTGAGAGTTGAGCTTTTGATATCTTACGGTAGTGATTCCTTCCTGTGGATTTCTAATAATGAATTTGTGAGGATATCCAGGTTCACTTTTCCATTCATTTGGGATTCTTGAGGTTGGTTACCTTTCCTCGGTAGTCGACTGTTTTATTGAAGAAAAATCCTGAATTTCATTATGTTCCTCAATTGACTGATTCTGCTGACTAGTTAACTTCTCTGGACAGTCATTTCCTACAGCAATAGACTTTGGAACAGTAGAGATTTCCTCTTCTTCAGGAAGCTTTTTATTCCTTGAGCGAGGATTAGTATCAACAAAAACAACATAAATTGATTCTTCAATGCATAAGGTTCTTTTATTATAAACTCTATATGCTCTACTAGAGGGAGAATATCCAAGAAATATACCTTCATCGCTTTTTGGAGCAAACTTACACATATTGTCCTTTCCATTATTGTGAATGAAGCATTTACATCCAAAAGAGTGAAAGTAACTGATATTGGATTTTTTACTATTCCATAGCTTATATGCAGTCTTTTTAAGAATGGGATGAATCAAATACCTGTTGATAATGTGACATGTTGTGCTCACAGCTTCTGCCCAGAAGTGGTGAGGTAGAGAGTTTTCCACAATCATGGTTCTTGTCATGTTCTGTAAGGTTCTATTTTTACGTTCTACCACTCTATTTTTTTGAGGTGATCTTCGTGAAGAGAAGTTGTGAGAGATTCCTTGGTCATTGCAAAAGTTTTCAAAAGTTCTGCTTCAAATTCTCCTCTGTGATCACTTCTGATAGCGGAAATGTAGTATCCTTTTTCACGTTGGACCTTCTTATAGACAACAACAACAACAACAATAACAACAACCCAGTAGAATCCCACTAATGGGGTCTGGGGAGGATAGTGTGTACGCAGACCTTACCCCTACCCTAAAGGAGTAGAGAGGTTGTTTCCGAAAGACCCTCGGCTCAAGAAAATAAAAAGACAAAACAACAAGAGGAGACAACATTAATATCACCACAACAATCATAGAAAAAATAGGAACACCATGAAATGTAGAAGAAAGATGCAAAGCAAAAACGATAGCTAGTAAATAGGACATGCACTGAAAAGCGAAGTAGTAAAATACAACATTGTCACTAGCTACACTAGACAAAAACCCTACGTGGTCAGTCCCACAATGATACGAAGTAAGTCAAGACTCAACTACATCCTAACCTACAACTCTAATACTCGACCTTCACATCTTCATATCAAGTGTCATGTCCTCGGAAATCTGGAGCTTCGTCATATCCTGTCTGATCACCTCTCCCCAATACTTCTTAGGCCGCCCTCTACCTCTTCTCGTGCCCTCCATAACCAGCCACTCACACCTCCGTACCGGAGCATCTGGTCTTCTCCTTTGAAATTTCTTAGGGCTTCATCTTTATGACTTAGAAAATAAATCACGTAAATCAAGAAAAAAAATCCACAATAACAAAAGCATATTTTCTACCACTTATACTAGAAGTTCTAGTTGGACCAAACAAATCCATATGAAATAGTTGAAGTGGTTTAGTAGTAGACACAATATTTTTGATTTTGAAAGATGAGCGAGTTTGTTTTCCTAGTTGACATGTATCACAAATGTGATCTTTTGAAACATCTAGCTTTGGAAGGCCAATGACAATATCAAGTTTAGAAAGTTTTTGAATAGTGTGCATGCTAGCATGTCCAAGCTTTCTATGCCAAACCCAAGGGTCATCAATCACAGAAGCAAGACAAATTTGATCACCAAGACTATCTACATTACTGATAGTATAGACATTCTTGTCTCTAGTACCTGAAAGAATAATTTTACCTGATTTGTCTTCTATAAACCAGCCATGTTTCTTAAAATGAACCTCATTGTCATTGTCACATAGTTGACTGATACTAAGAAGATTATAACCGAGTTCATCAACCAGGTATACTTCATCTACATCACATGTTAAACTTAGAGGAATTTTCCCAACTCTAATTACATTTCCTTTTGATTTATCACCAAAGGTAAATGTTCCTCTATCTAGTTTGGTAATTGTTTTGAATAATTTTTTCTCACCAGTCATATGTATGGAACACGCGTTGTCAAGATACCATTTTCCTTTCCGATTCTTCTTGCGGTGTTCCTGCAAAACACAATTACTCATTTTTAGATACCCAAGCGTGCTTGGGTCTTGAATGGTTAGATTTCTGAGCGTTAGTTTGACTAGAGGATTTGGGTTGCCAGACCCATCTCATATTGTCCTTGAACCTGCAATAGTTAGAAGTATGTTCCACAATAAAAACACAACGGATTATTGGAATTTTTAGAGCCTCTTTCTGCTCTAATGTTATTCCTGCATTGGTTAGTGTTGTGACCATTTTTACCACAGTAAGAGCATGCATGGGAGTTTCTAGTTCTAATCAGATAGTTATGAGGAATGGTTTGATTTGATTTGACTGAACTGTGACTAGTGGACTTTTGTAATCCATTTAGTTGAAGTTGAAGTTCATTTACTTCCTCTTGAAGCATGTCACGCTCAATTTCACAAACTTCCATCTTCAAGGCTCAGTTTTTTTTTCTCTTTGAATTTTTCTGAGTTCATTTAAAACTCTTTCAATATCTGCAAGAGCAATATCAATAAAATCTTGGAGTTCATAACATTTGGTACATGTAGGAAGACGTACCTCACTGGTTCCCTCGTCTGCCATAAGACAGAGTTCACCTGAGTCTTCTTCCACATCTGCTCCTTCATCTTTCATGATCCCAAGCTCTCCTGAGTCCTCATTGCTATCTTCTTTTATGGCCATGAAACACATATTTGTAATTTATTCATGGTCAGATTCTTCTTCATTACTCCAGGCTCTAAAAGACTTCTTCTTTTGAAAGTTCCTGCTGAGTTTTATTTTTTAGTACGGGACAATCAGCTTGAATGTGTCCATGTTTTCCACATTCATAGCATTTTCCATCATTTTCATTATTTGTCATTCCTTTTCTGAAGTTTGATTTCCTCTTCTACTATATATGTTCTTCCTCATCATGTTTGCTATAACTTGGGAAAGCATGGCTATGTTTACATCCTCTTCTCCCTCTTCATCTTCCTCTTCCTCTTCATTTTCCGGTTCAGCCACAGTTGCTTTAAAGACTACTATTTTCTTCTTTTCTTGTTGAATTTTCCTATCCAAGTGAGTTTTCTCAAAGGTAATTAAATCACCTCTAAGTTTATCATAAGACATTTTGTCAAGGTCTTGACATTCCAAAGCAATAACTTTGGACTGTCAAATTATGGGTAGACTTCTAAGGATTTCTCTGACCTGTTCTTCGCTCTTTATTGGTCTACCAAAGGATTTTAGATCTCCGCAGATTTTGCTGAACCTGGAGAATATTTCTTCCACTGATTCTCCATCCATCATTTGAAATAGCTCATAGTCACGAACTAGAAAATTGATCCTTGTTTCTTTCACCTTGTTTGTTCCTTCATATGTGATCTCCAACTTATTTCACATTTCCTTGGCAGTTTCACAGCTTGAAATTTTTTCATACTCTTCTCCACTTATAGCATTATACAGTAGATTTTTTGCTTTGGCATTCACAGTTATAACAACAGCTTGTTCATCAGTGTAATCATCTAAGTCAAGTGGATATACAATGACTTGACCATTCACATCTTTCTTTGGCAGAATTGGAAGATTTCCCTTTTGATAACACACCAAACTTTGATATTATATGACATAGCGTATGTTTCCATACGAACTTTCCAGTGAGAGAAAATATGGAGATCGTACCTGAGAGGTTCCTTCTTGAAATAATACATCGATGACTATGTTTGATCCCATGATCTTTTCCTCACTAGCTGTTAAGAAAGGTTTATGAGCCTCGCTCTGATACCAATTAAAAGTACAAGGGGGAGGAGGGGGGGAGGGGTAAATTGTGGACTATTAAAACTTAGTTGACTAAATTTGAATTCAGTCAGCTAATTTTTGTACAGTACACATATAAGATAGATATGAATGCAATGAATTGAAAGCGGAACAAGACACAACAATTTTAATACTGGTTCGGTACCGGTGTGGTACTTACGTCCAGTTTCCCTTGGGTCACAAGGGTTCTCTTAGATCTTGATAAAGAATTACAACAGCGATGGTTTTACCTCGTTCACCACCAACGAATTGGGGGGGTAAATTGTGGACTATTAAAACTTAGTTGACTAAATTTGAATTCAGTCAGCTAATTTTTATACAGTACACATATAAGATAGATATGAATGCAATGAATTGAAAGCGGAACAAGACACAATAATTTTTATACTGGTTCTGTACCGGTGTGGTACTTACGTCCAGTTTTCCTTGGGTCACAAGGGTTCTCTTAGATCTTGATAAGGAATTACAACAGCGATGGTTTTACCTCGTTCACCACCAACGAATTGGGGGGGTAAATTGTGGACTATTAAAACTTAGTTGACTAAATTTGAATTCAGTCAGCTAATTTTTATACAGTACACATATAAGATAGATATGAATGCAATGAATTGAAAGCGGAACAAGACACAATAATTTTTATACTGGTTCTGTACCGGTGTGGTACTTACGTCCAGTTTTCCTTGGGTCACAAGGGTTCTCTTAGATCTTAATAAAGAATTACAACAGCGATGGTTTTAGCTCGTTATCCACCAACGATGTTTAGCAATAATAGTTTCTGGATGTTGACACAACTCTGTTTTGTGTTCTAACTCTTCCTATATATTATGAAACTTGTAGACTTAAGAATACGGTGCTTGTATTAAGAACTAGAGAGATTTAGAAGACAGTGTTTGTAGTTGCGCAAATCAATCCTTGAGTTTGCCTATGTTCTTATAGCCGAGTATTGTTGTGTATTGGTCTTTTGATGCCCACAGTATGTTACTGATCTTTGATTCCAGAAAGGTGTCTATGATTCCTTCAAGAGTGATGGGCTAGATTAATTAATCCTATGAGTGCTCTTGTTCCATGCCGAGATGCTCCATGCTTTATTTAGGAAATGAGCAGCACTTCAAATTATCTCCATTTCGTGGGGTAGATTAATTTATTCAAGGAGTGTTTCATGTTTTATCAAAGAAAGAGATATCACTTCCAGTTGTCTCCCATTATGTTGTGTTTCCCACTGCTTTAGTCATTCCTTCCTATTTTTACATACTTGAGAGATCGATTAGTGTTGATTGATTTCCTCTTGTTAAGCCAGCTGATTTGGTTTCCTTTTTGAGCTTCTTGTCCTTGCCTTAATTCCTACAATCAGAGTAAATAGGATTTAGTTTTGCACAATTGTAATCATTGAAACTTTAAATGTAACAAGAACTCTACAATGTAATCAGGCACCTATGTTCCTTCCAAACTATATTCGAAGTTGTCAGCTGAGCCTCAAAAGAGTTCTATCCACACTTCAAATCTATTTTTGGGGAGCGTACATATTGTTGTTTTCAGGGACTCCTAGAGGATCTTTCGGGAGCAATGCAATTAAGCTTGCTGAGCAATGCCACTTTAGTCGTTCATACTAAACTGATATTGAGTCGAGCAAAGTGGCATTGTTAATTGCTCCATTTATATGTTCGAAAGAATGGTAGGTTGGCTGCTTTGCCCGCTGATCTGGTGCCAGATCCTTGTGCTAGATCTTCATTTTGTTTTCATTGTTGAATTTGGCTAAGGATCTAGAAGAGAAAGGACATAGGATAAGCCTTCTGATTAGATCTACTGCTTCCAATTATCTCAGAAGGAAGACTGATGAAATCAAGATTGTCATAGTTACAGTCGTCTCCATATCTAGTTGGACTATGAAGTAAGATAAGCAGATCATAAGCTATATTTCTTATTTATCAGTGATGCTAAAAATATGGTGGATAAGGAGCATAAGGAAGAAACTTTTCGTCCAGATTATTGCCCTTCATTAGTTTGATCTTTGAAGCCAATTATGCAAAGAAAGTATGTAATGAATATGCTATGCATTTTATCTGTTTCCCCATCTAGTCTAAAGAGGACCATTTCAATGGATATCTAGATATTTGAGACACAAACTTAACCTGATATCAGGTATGGAGAAATACTGCTAAGTGCTTTCTTTGCATATCAGAGAGAGAGAGAGATAGAGGCAATAAATGATGTATAATCTTTCACTTGAAATTTATATATTTCTAACTACAAAACTGTTTATATACAATTTACAGAGTATGGAACAACAACTGCCAGATTAACAAGAAAGAACATTGAGGAGCGAGCTTCTAGATCTAATCAAGCACCTAAATGTTGCTTCCAGTGCCTTTTCAAAGCTGTCAAGGTACGCCCCGAAGGTTTCCAGCCTGGTTTCTAAGCTCGCGTTTTCTTCTTGGAGTTCAGGTGCTATTCTGTCTTCTTGTACCAATCTTGAAAGCAATGACCATTTTGATTGCTTTGGCTTCAAAAGGGGCACACATAGGAAGGACAATAGCATTTGGAAAGTTGAAATGCACACTGCATTAGCTTCTCTTAGTGCTCTAATCGCAGCTATTGTATCTTGATCTGCATCTAGCAAGACTGATACTGCAGTCTCTTGATCCATTTGCTTCAAATTCAAGGCTAATCTTTTGGCATCCCTCTTGATCTTCTTGCTGAAAGAGGTAAATCTGGCAACGCTGTCATCTGTAGTTGAATCTCCTTTTCTCCTTCTGAGAGATGATTGAAGATGTCTTACATTTTCTTTATATTGTGAGACAAGTTCCCTTATAGTGCCACAAACATCAAGAAGCCTCACGGATTTGTCTAATAAATCCTCAATGCATTTAGCATCTAGACTTTGGCAAAGGGTTTGTGGCAAGTTGAAAAGATCATCTATGCACTTGTATAATTTCTCCAATCCGAATAGACCACTGTACACAGTGTCTGCTGTTGGTGCAACTGATAATGATTTGAGCTTGTTTATCTCCTCTTCAACTCTTTGGGTAATAGGGTGTGATCTCCCAGGCAAACTGATTGATCGAACATGATTGGGTTTTGAAGATAGAGCGGCCATTTTTTATGGTTTTCTTTCTGATGAGGGAATTTCTCAAAGTTGTGATGGAATTGAAGCTTGAGAGTTGGTATTTATAGGCAGTACACCATAGGAGGAGACCAGATAAGCAATGGCCTATTAAAATCAGCATGTGATTGCTCTGCTGGATCTTTGTGGAACTTGTAAAACTGCTACACATTTGGCCAACTAAAGGTTCTGCTGATTACTTTCATTAGTCCTCTTAGTTATGGGATAAATATGAGGCATCTCATTATCATGTGGGTCTTTGAATAATTTGCCTTTTTCTGTCTCCATATATGGTGCCAATACTATAACACAGTTAATTTATTCATACTATTTAATTGAAGATGCATCAACTTCAAGAAGCCTACTTAATTTGTTCAGTTGTTTAGTTAGTTTTTGTCTTGTAAAACAGGTGGCCTGGTAAAGTTGTCTCCTCCATAATAGCTTCAATATGTCAACTACTAGAACACACAATATTTAGATAATTGAGATATAAATGGTTAAAGAGTAGTGGGAGTATTTTAAGGTGTCCAGACTTTTAAAAAGGGCTAGTAGATCAAATATAAAATTCATATTGCACGACTGAAGTTTATTTTATGTACTTGTACACGTATGGAAGTTTTTCTTTTGGATTTGGTTGGCAAGGGGTTGGAAGCATATCTTTTAGTTAGGTGTAATGCTTCTTATAATTTTGAGAACAAAGTGATTTCCCCAGGTAGTTGGATAAATGAACCAAAGAAGAGCAGACTGTGAGCTGTATTATCTAATCGATTAGAACATGTTAAGATAAGGACTCAGAGGCGGACCCAGGATTTGAAGCTTGTGGGTGCAATATTGGATTCAACCAAAATTTGTTTTTCATATAGGGTGACCACTACTAATATATCACTATTTTCTAAAGATATATACATGCATACATGGAGTTTTTGCCGAATTTTACGGGTGCTGGTGACCCCCATTTGTATAGCATAGGTCCGCCGCTGCTTCTAGGTAATTAACTCCTTCATTGATGCCTGATAGCACAGAAAGGAATTCTGTTTTGTGCGCCAGCTGTGGAGGTATAAGTTGGAAAGAAATCTGCTCTTGAAAGAAGTTAATCACCTTGTGCATGATACTTTCACTAGTTAAGCTGCATTACAACTTTATTTATTTTTATAAGGAAGCATTACAGGTATTACTGTATTTTCATGCAATGTTAAGGAAACAATAGTGGAACAAATTGTGTTCCTGAATCATATCAGTGCACACCTGTAATATCATAAAGCTTTCAGTTCTTAACACTTCTTGGCCTAGATTATTACTCATTAAACATTTCAAAAAGAGACTATTGAGAAGAATTCTAGGAGCAGAATTCATTCCCCAAAGCAAATTGAATGTCAAATATTTCTACTTGATTCTTTTTCTTCTTTTTTTTCTAGTTGATTCTTCAAATTTATATTATGCCTTTATTGAGTTTCATGCCTAACAGATTTTTAACAAGTCAAATGCAGCTTGTGAAGAAAACAGAGACAAATACACTCAGCATTTTGTAGCAGTTCTCTATCAAAGAAAGATGGATAGAGTTCCAATTTGGTGACAAGAAATTCATATTACATATCTTGTTTGTTTAAACTTAAAATGTTCATGCACATCTAAGATTCATTTTGATAAGCAGAAGGTTTCTGCCAACTTCAAGGTGCTACAGTTACTAGGACTAGTTTTGATCTAGAGGGAAAACCGAACTCCTTTTTGGAGGTAAAACTGAACTGATTTGAGCGAATGTGGTTAGATTTTGAAAAAGTGGCCATGGTTTTTGGTGTTTTTCTTGGTTGGGAGAAAGATGATAAATTTTGTGATGAACAGTAAACCCCAAGTAAGGTCATTTGTACTCTAGGCATTGGTGGAAAGATGAGTATGATGCCTCCAATGATTCTTGTGAAGGGTAGCAATAATTGAATGAATTATGTGGCTTTGCTTTATTGATGTTTCGTTTTCAGGAGCTGATGTTCATTAATAGATTGAAACAGATTCCATAATTGCACCTCAGGCCCACAGCTAATAGTAAACTTACTACATCTTTCTGACACTGAATGTTTTCAAAGATACAGCAGATGAAGTTTAAGACGCGTAAAGAAAATTTTCATTTTTACATAGCTGTGCACGAGTGGCTCATTAATAGAGAGAAAGATACACGAAATTTGGAGTATAATGATCAATTTGTGTATAATATATTTCTAGCATAGGTACAAAATTGTTCATGTACAGAATTATGGTGAACTATACAGTTAATGGAGTAAGAACATTTAGCAGGAGAAAACATTTAGGAGCAAGCTTCTTGATCTAATCAGGCTCCTAAATGTTCCTTCCAATCCCTTTTCGATGCTGTCAAGTTGAGCCTCCACAGTCTCCAATCTTGTTTCCAAGTTCGTGTTGTTTTCTAGGCCTTCGTGTTCTATTCTTGCGCTGTTTATCAATTTTGAAACCAATGACCATTTTGGCTGCTTCGGCTTCAAAAGTGGCACAGACAAGAGGGACAAGATATTTTGGATAACCAAAATACAAACTGCATTAGCTTCCTTTAGTGCTCTAATCACAGCTATTGTCTCCTGATCTGCTTCCAGGAATGCTGAGGTGAAAGTTTCACAATCTACTTGCTTCAGAGCCAAGACTAATCTTTTGGCGTCCTTCTTCATTTTCTTGCTGAAAGTGGTGAATCTTGCGATTCCAGCTTCTGCACTGGAATCTCTTTTTCGTCTTCTGAGTGAGGATTGAAGAGCTCTTACATTTTCCTTATATTGAGAGACAATTTCCCTTGTATTGCTGCAAACATCAAGAATCCTTACTGATTTTTCCAGTAACTCCTCAAACCATTTCCCATGTTGGTGTTGGGAGAGTATCTGAAGAGTTTGAGGCGAGTTAAGAAGATCATCCATGCACTTTTGTAACTCTTCCAAACCGAGCAAGCTGTTAAAGATTGTTTCCGCTGTTGGTGCAACTGATGTCTCCAACCCATTGAGCTTATTGAGCACCTCTTCAACTCTTTGAGTGGTAGGGTGTGATCTGACAGGCAAACTGATTGATCGAAAGGGCTTGGCTTTTGAAAAAGAAAGAGTAGCCATGGCTCTTTGTGTCTTACTTTTTTCTTTGTGAGAAGAGACTAAATTTCCTGATGAGCAATGAACATGATCAATCAAGGATATTTATATAGGTAGTCAGGCACAAAAGTGGGACGCTGAGCATGTGATTATAATGTGGCCATGTGGATATGCCTTTGAATTTGGTGAACTGATATTCATTTGGCTAACAAAGGCTCTAATCTGTCATTTCTTTAGCCTTAACTGTCGTGGAATTGAAAAAATAATGTGACTTTGCTTTCATATGGGGCTTCAGTTACAGGTCAGCTACTCCTTCCTGGCTGCCCAAGCATTGTGCCATTGCTATCGGATATATAGCAATTAAGATGCTTACCATGTGGCTTCATTGACGTTGGGAGAGTTAGCCAATATTCAAATTGGCACACGAATGGCGCGTCGGCTCAAGAACTTCGTGTTCAATAATAGTAAATGGTTAAGTGTAGATTAGATGTGGTGCTTAAGGCATATAATATAAGGTGGTATGATTAAAAAATAGGTGTGTACGAGTGGCTTGTTCTTCTAATGTTCCCTGCCATCCAAAGGTAAAATGAGGTGGACCCTTATACAACACGTTTTTATTAATGCCAAACGTACTTCTATCTTGCACCAAACATTTCTTTTTAGTTAGAAATAAATAGTCTCACTTGGGTGGACATCGATCGATTCGGTTTAATTGTGAATGTTATCGGTTCGGTATATCGGTTATCGGTTTATAAATATGCTAAACCGATAGCCGAACCAATAAGATATCGGTTATCGGGTATCGGTTAATCGGTTATTGATTCTTATCGGTTCGGCTATCGGTTTACCCGATAAGAATAAAACATATCCAAAAATTTTGTATTTTTTTTTTATAGAAATCGTGATCATACTGTTAAGAGAAAAGAACTGAATTTTTGCTCTTAAGAAAAAAGGGATTAAATTTCAACTTTAGAAAAAAAAAATTCTTTTCATTTGAAAATCCCTCAATTTTTAAATTTATAAGTTAATAGGAGTAAGGAATAAGACATTCAACAATCTAATCTTACTCACTATCTCACCACGGGCGAGCATAATTCATAGAAAAATAATAAAATTCTAATCTTGTAAATACTAAAGAATCAGTGCAACAAAAGAAACAAATAGAAAAACTAAAAATCTGAACAATTAATTCTTTAAAGTTTAAAAATAAAAATCTTAACTGAAGAATTAAGATGAGAAATCCAGAAAAGTTTAAAACTTACTTTAAGGATTAAGGTCCGAAGATAAAGAGTAACTGCCGAGATAATTGAGAAAATGAGGGAATGAAGCTATAAGGTAGCTTTATATATTTAGTGGGTAAACTTATAATTTTGTTAAAGCTTACTGGGTTATCGGTTAAATAGTTAATAAAATTAGGCAAATCGAGACCCGAATCGATAACCCAATAATCAAATAACATTAAACCAATATCGAACTATTAACCCAATAACCCGATATCGATAACCCAATAGCATTTTATCGATTTAGGCTATCAATTATACCCGATATATGCCCACCCCTACTTAGAGGTTTTTGGTGGAGGATGTACAATGCACGAATGGAAATTAAGATGAAGAGAATTTTTTAATTGCACGAATGGATGGTTGAACTCAGTGGCGTACACATGATCTTTCATAAGCAATGTCACAATTTAAAGAAATTGACCAATTAATAAATCACTATAATGACAAGTTGTATCTTTTTTTATATTTATCCCAATTATTTTTATTTTTCTTAAAAATATCTAGTGAAAAATTTTGACGAAGCGTTCTGTGAGACCGCATGATACAAGGCGCGTACGCCCCTAGTTGGACTTGTGTGATTATGATAACTAGTCTCTCTACACGTGTGTTGCACGTGTATTTATAATTTTTTTATAACGAATCCACTCGTTTTATGTCAAAATAAAGTTAATCTTTCCATGCAAAAAAACAAACTTTAACTTTTGAAATATAAAGTTGTAAATACGTAATTTTCAAATTGAAAATGTTTAATCAGGAGGACTAATGATGAGGCTTTAGAGAGGCGTTTAATCACATCTTTTGAGACCAACTTATCATAAATATATAAATAGATTTGTTTACCCGGAAAGTCGGATATAGTTAAATTTATAAGCAGTTCTAAGGATATGTGATATCGCTTGACATAAATCGTACGTAGAAGTGGAAATGTTTAGATTCTTGGCTATAAAAACGAGATATAAATTATTGAACAAGAAGAGTGAGTATACTGAGTAAAACAAGCTCAAGAGATTTATCCTTTAAATAGAGAAGTAGTCTTTTGTTATAATGTGTGGACCTCCTGTGCTTATAAGGATTTTTCCTTTTATAGTAGAGGGATCTTACTTTATTTATAATAAAAAAATATATAGTGGAGAACCCATGATGAAGTGTCTCTTCCTCGATTCTCGCCAAGATTCTCTCCCTTAGTGCGGTTGCAACGGCTCTTATCTGCGAGCTCGATACTGGCTCGAGCTCGGTATTGGGTCGAGCCCTCGGTTTTGGTTCGAGTTCGACATTCAGGGTGAGTGTCAATCGGTCTGTGCTTCTCCGACAACCTTCACGTTGCCTTGCGGTTCGATTTGGTCATGGGCTCGATAATGATACCGAGCCGATTCCTCGATCGGTCTTGGAGCTCGAAGCTTGTTTGTACTATCTTCGGAACTCGTCTCGAAGTCTCACTTTGGTCGCTTACCATTCAAACTACGAATGCCGAAATCTATTTCGACCGTATACAGATAGTCCCCTCGTTTCTCAGGAAGAATGTGGTGAGAAACGATATGATTTTCAACAGCTTGATCAGATTATAAGCCGACATTTTTACTAGAATCGATCATGACGTACGTGATAGCTGTCCCATCGATTTAGTATTTCAAGGTATTTAATACATGTCAGACGATGGTCGGCTACCGCTGATACTGAACCGCTACGGTATAAACCTATAAATAATCCTTCCATTTATCATTTAACACTTTTACATCTTCAATCTCCCAAATTTTCTTACTCTTTCTGCCTCTTTTTCGCCGCTTGTAGAGCCACCTTCGCCAGCGTTTGGCACCATCAACCTTTCATCTTCCTTTGCTTTTCTTTTTCTTATATCAATGGAAAAAACATCAAAAATCGTACCTCAGAAGGAGAAAGCTTCCTCTTCACGACCGTCCAGTGACAAGACGCCGGTAGAGCCGCTTCCCCATGAGTATGTTCCTGGCCCGTGTACTCTAAAGATCGATTTTAAGGTTGAAAATACTTCGTCAGTTTCGGGTCAATGTGAGCATGTGTCGATGTACATGTGCTCGATAACAGAGGGCCATCTCGAGGCTGTGAGGAAAGACTGCAACTGGGGTCCCGAGGTTGTGTTGCAAATTCCCTCTCCCGAAGAGAGCATCATCACTCATGTGGAGGGTTTTTAAGTGTTTATACTTACCCCTTCACGTTGGGTCCCGTCGACCCAGTGATCATTGATTTTTGCAAAAGATATCAGGTCACCCTCTGTCAAATTCATCCTTCTCTATGACGCATAGTACTCTTACTTCGCTTTTTCTCCAACAAGGCCGAGGGGATGGATTTTACCCTAAATCACCTCATACGATTGTATCGGCCTCAAATCTTTCGAGGGCTAATCAGGCTCCATCGTCGGGCAACGAAAGCTTTAATGTCGAACATCGACGAAGACAAGGATCGGAGTTGGATGGGCCGTTATATTCGGTTGAGGACCTATGACTTTATCCCGGAAGAGAAGATCTCGTTCCCCGGGGAATGAAATTTCGACCGTAAGTGATTTTCATAAGGCACTGTTTTTCGTATCTTTCTCTGAATTCTATCTGATATCTACCTCTGATATACAACTTCCCCTTGGATGCCATAAGCGGTACCCGACCTCGAGGATTGGGTTCGAAAGTTAGCCCCGATTTCCTCTTATGCCGAGTGCACTTGGCGTGATTTGGCGAAAGGTATGTGGGAGGCCAAGAATCACGGTAAGGGTCACTTCTCATGTTTTTTGAAACGTTCTTTATGCTCCATTCGTTACTGACTTCCTTTCATGCAGGCGTAACCAAGGATGCTATTTTGAGGCCTTCGAGTGATGAGGAAGGAACCAAGTCCCCGGTCCCAAAACCGGGGAAAGATAAAAAGCGAAAAGCTGTCTCTCGGTCAGAGGACCTCAAGCCCAAAACTCGAAGGGTGAGGAGGAAGGCAATCGCTCTTTCGACGAACTCGGTCCAACGACTGAGAGAAGAAGAATAAGAAGAAGATGCTTTGGCTTTGGCGGTCCGATCCGCGAAATCTATCGAGGTCGCCAGACCTTCTGAGCCGATAACGACTTTACCTGTCGGGGCCGATTCCGATACCCCGAGTCTCGATCAGAGTGTCCTGAGCGATTTGCTCGGGACCATGATAGTGGGTCATTTGCCTTCTCTTCCGACCTTTTCTGAGGAGGCGTTAAATGAAGCTCGAGAATTGCAGACCCCCGATATGGGCGGAGGCTCTAGTATAGGGGATCCTTTTCGGGATTGCTTTACTGGAGTCGGTGATTCCTCTGCTAGTAGTGACGCTTCTCTTCTCCTAGAAGAGTCCCAACGTTTCATTTCTCGGGTAATGATTTTACTGCGCTTGGTTTTCTTCGTTCTTTTCTAAACCCGACTTGTGTTTTTTCCCTTTGTAGGCCATTAGCAAGTTTCGAGCCGACCTCAGCCAGTGTGAAGTCGAGCTTCAGAAGGTTTCGGGGAGAGAGATGCTCTGCGACTTCTTTGCAGCCAAAAGGACGAGGTTATAAGGAACCTCCAAGTAGATTTGGCTAAGGCTCATGAAGAAGAGGCCGAACTAGATAAGCATGTGAGCCTCGTTCTGTTAGAGTATGAGTTTGACCCGACTGTGGAAGCTAACCCTTCATTATCTCAGCTGCAGCAAAAGGTTGAAAAGAACGGGTTGCTTCGGGAAGAAGTCGATCAAATCAAGGCCGAATGTGATCGATGGAAGGAGACTATCGACCGCCTGGCTGCAAAAAAAGAAACTATCTTGGCCAAATTATCATCGGCTGATGTTCAGCTTTGAAGCGTCAAGCAAAAAGGTTCAGCTCAGGCCAAGAGGATCGAGGAGCTTGAAACAAGGCTTACTGAGGCCAAGGCGGAGATTGAGTCTTCGAAAGTCATGGAGGACAAGTCTATTGTTGTGTATCGAGCCGATGCCGAGGCTGCTCAAATGGAGGCAAGAGAGGCAGCGGATACTGCCGACACTCGAGCACATTTGGTTGCCGAACTTGCTAAGTGTCAATCTTGGAGGGAGACCCTCGAGGAGATACACGCTCGAGGTTTCGATCTTGCTGAAGAGATAAAAAGGGCCAAAGAGCTCGAAGCTGATGCTGAAGCCTTGGCTTCTGATGGCGACGATAATGATGATGACGATGATGGTAGCAAGAGCAGGTCCGATAACGGGGGGAAGCTCGGTGGAGAAGAGACCGCTCTCGATAATAACCTAGAAGATTAGCCCTTAGCATCTATGTTGCATTTATTCATGTAAACAATATTTGTATATTTATACTATTATCTTTTTCTTTTGCTGACTTGCTTCTGCTTTCTTGCCTTATGAAGATTTCATTCATGCTTTGCGAATGTTTTCATAAGGATTTAGGTGATTTCATCGAATTCAGCCTTCGTAGCCTTGATGGCCGAGTGAGTGTTTGCTCGAACTCGAAATAAAAGTAGCCCACAGGCTTAGTAGTTGAGTAACCGTTTTGAACTCGAAGTAAAGTAGCCCGTAGGCGTAATGGTCGAGTGGGTTCTTGCTCGAACTCGAAATAAAAGTGGCCCGTAGGCTTAGCAGTCGAGTGAATGATTTGAACTCGAACTTAAAGTATCGTAGCCCGTAGGCTTTTTATGATCGAGTGAGTGATTGCTCAAACTCGAAGTAAGATAGTCGTTGGGCTTTAATAATTGAGTGAGTGATTGCTTCGAACTCGAACTCGAACTCGAAGTATTGTAGCCCGTAGGCCTTTTATGATCGAGTGAGTGATTGTTCGAACTCAAAGTAAGATGGCCCTTAGGCTTTAATAATTGAGTGAGTGATTGTTTCGAACTAAAACTCGAAGTATCGTAGCCCGTAGGCCTTTTATGATCGAGTGAGTGATTACTCGAACTCGAAGTAAGCTAGCCCTTAGGCTTTAATAATTGAGTGAGTGATTGCTCGAACTCGAAGTAAGATAGCCCTTAGGCTTTAATAATTGAGTGAGCGATTGTTTCGAACTCGAACTCAAAGTATCTTATCCCGTAGGCTTTTTATGACCGAGTGAGCGATTGCTCGAACTCAAAGTAAGATAGCCCTTAGGCTTTAATAATTGAGTGAGTGATTGTTTCGAACTCGAACTCAAACTATCTTAGCCCGTAGGCCTTTTATGATCGCTTGTATCAAAAATCCTTTTGATGGTGGTTGGCCTTTAAGCCTGTTTGAATCATGAACCAGGAAGATCTTTTCAAAGTGTGAGATATCTGAAAAAAGAAGAAGTTCTCCTTTATAAGTCATTATACATGTGTTTGTATCTTGTGCCAGAGTTCGAGAAAAACTACATGGGCATGGTTCGTTTTGACCATTTGGCCCTTACACTTTTCTCTATCGAGACCCTGTTCGACATGAATTTGATTATGAAATAACTTTCTTGTGCCGAACTTGATTTATTCGATTGGTAGCCCCCCAGTATTCGAGGTTGATTGAAGGAGCCTCAAAAACTATTGATTTGTCCCCGGGTAGCACATAGTTGTTGCCTCGTTAAAAACCTTGAAGGAAAAACCCATTTGGTATAAAAAGCCGAACTTAAGGGAAAAAGAGTACAACGCGTGCTTTGAAACCAGAGGTCTTGATGTTTTTTGTCAAATTCCTACAATGAGTTAGTGTCGAATATACGTATATAGACGATAGAGAAGAGAAAATCATAGCTTAACAATAATATCGTTTGAGAAGCGATATGTTCCAATTGTTTGGTAATGGTTTTCCATCCATTGCTCCAAGTTTATAAGATCCTTTCCCGACTATATCGAGGACTTGATAGGGTCCTTCCCAATTTGGTCCGAGCTTCCCTTCATTAGGATCTCGAGTGTCGACGGTGACTTCCTTAGGACCAAGTCCCCAGTCTTGAAATGGCAGAGGTTGGTTTTTCTATTGTAGTACCTTTCGATTCGTTGTTTTTGTGCAGCCATTCGAACCAGTGCCGCTTCTCGTTTTTCATCTAATAATTCTAGGCTAGTATTCATTGCCTCGTAGTTCAATTCTTCCGATGTATGTCGGAACCTTGCACTTGGTTCCCCGACTTTGACTGGAATTAAAGCTTCAGATCCGTACACTAAGGAAAATGGAGTCACTCCTGTACTGGATTTAGATGTTGTCCGATATGCCCAAAGGACTTCGGGCAAAATTTCTCTCCACTTTCCTCTAGCTTCGTTCAATATTTTCTTTATGTTTTAGATGATAATCTTGTTCGTTGATTCGGCCTGTCCGTTCCCACTAGGATGATATGGTGTTGACAATCCTTTTTATTTTATGATCTTCGAGAAATTTTGTCACTTACTGCCGATAAATTGCTTACCATTGTCACATGTTATTTCTGCTGGTATACCAAATCTACACGATGTGATCCCAGATGAAATCTATAACCTCTTTCTCTCTTACTTTTTCGAACGCCTGTGCTTCAACCCATTTAGAGAAATAGTCAGTCATAAACAAAATGAATTTAGCTTTACCTGGGGTCGATGGTAGAGGGCCGACGATATCCATTCCCCATTTCATGAATGGCCATGGAGAAATGACTGAATGAGGCTGCTATCCGGGTTGATGGATCATTGGTGCAAATCTTTGACATTTATCGCATTTTCGAACGAACTCCTTAGGGTCCTTTTCCATGCTATCCCAGTAGTATCCTGCTCTGATGATTTTGCGAATTAGTGGTTCGGCGCCGTAGTGGTTTCCACAGGTGCCTTCATGGACCTCCCGTAAAACATAATCGGTGTCCCCTGGTCCCAAGCATACTACCAACGGTCCGTCAAACGTCCTTCTGTACAATGTTCCATCTTCAAACAATGTGAATCGAGCAGCCTTGGTTCGTAGAACACTCGATTATTTAGAGTTCGATGGGAGTTTTTTATTCTTTAAGTATTCAATATACTTATTCCTCCAATCCCAGGTTAAGCTTGTGAAATTTATCTCGGCATTCCCTCCCTCGATTATAGATCTCGAAAGTTGAATGACAGTCCCCGAGTCGATCTTATCTTCTTCGACCGATGACCCCAGATTTGCGAGTGCATCGGCCTCTCTGTTTTGTTGTCGCATGTTGTAGGGTCCATTCTTTGAAACGGTGTAGAGTTACCTGTAGTTTGTCCAAATACCTCTGCATCCTATCTTCTCGAACTTCAAAAGTTTTGTTCACTTGGTTCACCACTAGCAAAGAGTCACATTTGGCTTCAATGTCTTCTGCTCCCAAGCTCTTAGCGAGCTCGAGACCTGCAATCATGGCCTCGTACTCGGCCTCATTGTTAGTTAATTTAGTAGTTTTGATGGATTGCCTAATTATGCCACCTCTGGGAGGTTTTAATACGATGTCAAGCCCGGATCCCTTCACATTTGAAGCACCATCTATGTAGAGGGTCCAAACCCCCGACGATGCACCTGATTTTAACAAGAGTTCCTTTTCAACTTTGGGTGCGAGGGTTGGTGCGAAATTGGCCACAAAATCTGCTAAAATTTGGGACTTGATGGTCGTTCGAGGTTGATATTCAATATCGTACCCACTGAGTTTGACGGCCCATTTGGCCAGTCGGCCCGATAGTTCGGGTTTGTGCAAAATGTTTCGAAGTGGGCAAGTTGTTAAAACGCATATGGGGTGACATTGAAAGTGTGGTCTTAACTTTCTAGAGGCACTTATCAATGCAAGCGCCAATTTCTCTAAGTGTGGGTATCTAGTCTCTGCCACTCCTAAGGTCCGACTTACATAATAAACAGGAAACTGCGTGCCTTGCTCTTCTCGAACTAGGACACCACTTACCGCGATTTCTAATACCGCTAAGTATAAGTAAAGCTTCTCATCTGTATTCGGAGTGTGACGTAATGGTGGGCTTGATAGGTACCGCTTCAGTTGTTCAAGTGCTTGTTGGCATTCTAGCGTCCAGGTGAAATCATTCTTCTTTTTTAGCAGAGAAAAGAATTTGTGGCTTTGATCTGACGACCTTGAAATGAATCGGCCTAAGTCAACTATCCGTCCGGTTAGCCTTTGCATTGCTTTCACACTATCCACGACGGTGATGTCTTCGATGGCTTTGATTTTGTCAGGGTTGATCTCGATCCCCCGATCCTACACCATGAACCCGAGGAACTTGCCTGATCAAACCCCGAAAGCACATTTCTCGGGATTGAGCTTCATGTTGTATTTCCTTAAAACTTTGAATGTTTCCCGCAAATGAGTCAAATGGTCCTCTGCGCGCAGGGACTTAACTAGCATGTCATCAATGTAAACTTCCATCGATTTACCTATTTGTTCTTCGAACATTTTATTCACTAGGTGTTGGTACGTAGCCACTGCATTTTTTAGCCCGAATGGCATTACATTATAGCAATAGGTTTCATACTTAGTGACAAATGAAGTTTTTTCTTGGTCCTCTAGGTTCATGCTAATTTGATTGTATCCGGAATAGGCATCGAGAAAAGTGAGGATCTCGTGGCCGGTTGTGGCATCGATCAAGCGATCAATGCTAGGCAGTGGAAAAGAATCTTTGGGGCATGCTTTGTTTAGATCTTTATAATCTACACACATTCTAAGTTTGTTTCCTTTTTTGGGGGACTACAACCACATTGGCTAACCATTCAGGATATTTTATTTCCCGAATTGACCCTATTTTGAGAAGTTTAGTTACCTCATCTCTTACAATTGTGTGTTTTACCTCGGATTGAGGTCTTCTTTTTTGCCTCACCGGTTTGAACCTAGGTCCAAACTCAGCCGGTGCGTTGTTATCGATGGTGGGATCCCTGTTATGTCTAAATGGGACCAAGCAAAACAATCTATATTATCAATAAGAAATTGAATAAGTTTTTTCCTGAGTTCGGAGGTCAGCCCCGTTCCCAGGTATACCTTTCTCTCGGGCAGACGTTCGATTAATATAACCTGCTCTAGTTCTTCGATTGTTGACTTGGTGGTGTCGGAGTCATCAGGGACGATGAGAGCTCGAGGTGTCGAAAACTCTTTCTCATCATCTTCTATTTCCTGCTTCACCGATTCGGTCGAGACTGGTTGCTATGATTGCTATTTGGTTTCTCGCCTATCTTTTGTGCTCGACCTTTCTGAGGCCGATAACGTTGGTATCAGTGTTATCTCATCGACCACAAATATTTCCTTCGCAGCATGTTGCTCCCCGTATACTGTCTTCATGCCGTTCGACGCAGGGAATTGCATCACTTGGTGTAGAGTCGAAGGCACTGCCCTCATATTGTGGATCCATGGTCTTTCGAGTAG